>CM068314.1:1207500-1210000 GCA_034766995.1 Acanthacorydalis orientalis
ATCGCATTAAACAAGTTGAAATATAAATGAATGTGTATACACATTAGTGCTTACCGACATTGAGGTTACTGTACAAGAGTTAGCTCTCCGTCGCAATTTGACAGCTCGCCATTTCCGTTTCACTTGGCTAATTATCTGAAATGTACGGGAACACGTAAGTGAATGTTCATTTGTACATACATACATACATATATATATATATATATATATATATATATATATATATATATATATATATATATGTATGGAGAGTGAGAGATGGTATACAGAACTCAGTCGGATTGCGGTGTATGAATGTAATACATTATTTAAAATAATGAATGAATCAAATAGATGTAAATAAATCAAATTATTTCATGTCGAAAATATGGTCCATTATTTTCACGATATTTAACGTTCTCGCTGACTGACGATGAGAACGGATTATCAATAAGGAATGGAATCTGTTCGCGGGCATTCGAGAGATTCGCCGGTGATCTGTAAATTGTAGTTCATCCGTAATGCGTTTCACTGAGCTGCGAAAAACTCTTCACTACTTAAGGAGTATGAACTCCAATCTGCAAATTGTTGTCGATACGCCCTTTAATCCCAAATATACCACTAACACAGTTCTTGAAATCAGCAAAACACTGGAGCTGTCCAAGTCGTGAGCTCCCAGTAATTTTTACTCGTTTTGTAAGAGGACTACTGGCATTCTGAGTGTACATATATATATATATATAGAGAGAGAGAGAGAATGAGAGAAATACAGAGGGAGTATACATCAGTTCAATGATAGTGTTTGAATTTAATACATTCTTGAAAGTAATGAACGAATTGTATGCAGATATTAAATTTATTCAGAACAGATTTGTGACTAAAGTGAAGCTGAAGAGAACGAGTACGCCCTAATCTGCTAGTATTAAAAACACTATCAATTAGTGAGACTTAGTTGCAGTATTAAGTGAATGATTATGAACATGGATCAATAAACTTAAATCAATAAGTGTTTCATACCTCTCCGTTTAAGAAACAGAACAGAACCGCTACGCAGAACCCCTGGAACAAATGTTTGCAACAGATTAATTTTCGAAGGAGTCGAATGAGAAAATATTGGACCATCCTATAAGTATAATGCGGTTTTTGCGGTTTTAATATGCTCTTTCGATACTTCCGTGATAATTAATATTTTTCCTTGTAAATTTCTGTGATCACTGTTAATCTTCCACGACAAGACTGGAAAAGTTTTAAGTACATTAGAGCAGCATATGCATCTGATACGTTATTCCAATAATTCCAAAGTGTTCCATCATCTATTTTCACCTGTATGAAAATACCGCATTACTTATCGGATGATCCAATAAATAATTATTCTTATACGAAACAAACAAACTGTTTTATATGTGTTTTCGTGATAAAAAATGAAAATGGAATATCAATATTCCGTGCATAGAAATGACTCATGGATAATATTGACTGTGCGTATATTTAATTGATTTCTATCATCTACCTGTAACGTTGAAGTGAAGACGGATATAACTTCATATATTTTCTCCATCGGATGATCCTCTTCCGGTCGGAACGGTGTTAAAAGAAAATGCAGTCCTAACAATGGCATCAGTAATAACGTAGCCCTGGTAAAAGTGAATGATTGTTGATCAGTTACAACGCTGTCGTTGAGGTGAAATAAAAAAAACTATTTTTTGTAGTAATAAGAAGTAATCTAACTTTCACAGCTCAGAAAAGAATTCTGATCAGTCATGCACAATAAATGATTATTGATTATTTTTGACTGATACTTTTCTAACTAAATAACTTTTCACCCTGCACTCTTGGTAAGAAAACAATAAGAAACAGTGTACCTAAGTGCTTGAATGAACGTCTTCGATAACGGTCTCGAATCCGGGACCACGTGTATCCCACGTCTCAGCTTGACAATCAGCACTCGGACGATGTTGCACAAAAATATCACGTTCAGACAGATTGCCACACAGCCAGGCACCATGAAGATGTTTCTATACAGGCTGTCGTTCATCCAGCATCTATGAGGAATTATTTTACAATTATTAAAACTCAAACGGCAAGTGAAAAACTCCGTGACGGATTTCAAAATGTCCAATTCTTTGAAAGAAATTCAGAAGTAGATTCGTAGACTGATCTTGTAAGATCGTCTTGTGTTATTTTTTTTTTTTAGTAGCTTGTTACGGAAACCGATCCGGTTTATTTTTCTGAACTTGATCTGCGATATTTGCATGGAGAACGACGCAATCTCCGCGCCCGTCTCTCCTGTCATTGCACGGAAAAAGTGTTATTGAATTATGGAAGAGCACTCACTGCTGGCATTCATCTCGGTCGAGGCCCCTCGCCGTCGCGTAAATCAGCATCGTTATCGCCGGCGCGCCCCAACCGATCATGTACATCCACTTCAGCACCCTCACTTCGGAAATGAACGGGGAAATTATGACCATGTGCAGGTAGATACCTTCGCACAGCATCCACGTATAATTGCTCAGCAGGAAAT
>CM068314.1:1215000-1480000 GCA_034766995.1 Acanthacorydalis orientalis
GGCCAACATGACCATTTATCGAACACCCCCGGACAGTAAGTACCTACAAATATTCTTTCACAGTCATCCGCTTCTAAAAATAAACCGAAACGTATCGTCATGAACGTTAACAGATAATAATCTTGTGTCTGTTTCCGATTCGTTCGCAAATATGACAAGTATTCTCGATACGGATCGCGTTGTTAGAAACGATATTGGGGCAATGTATCGACGACCGCCCGATGTTAATGTATCGATTAGATTGTCGGAAAAAGAATCCTAATGATCGGCCAGTTGTTTCGTACGTTCCGACCGCATCTTATTCTGTTCATATTCTTTTATTTGTGCGGCGACGTTCGGGACGGTTGTTTTCTGTACATGTTTTTGATATCTGTACAGAAATGTCAAAGAGAATTTACTGTCGTCGAAAATAATTAGTGGATATTTTAAAAATACAGTCATATCTATAAAACGGCTCTTTTCATTCGAAGTAAATATTTGTTTTACTCCTGTTTCCGGTCAAAGGTATTCAAAAAATCATTGTTGATAATTTTTGTTCTCTGCGTATATGTGTTTCGATAGAGATTCTATCATCTTCCTAGCTCCGAAATACAGAAAAATTTGTTTAGGAATTGAATCTTCTCTCCATATACAGGGTTTTTCCGATAAGGTACGCAGTTTTTTAATTTTAAATAAAATACAGAACTTGCACTGAAATTTCAAGTTTCCTTGCTGTAAATAACAGTTGGGGTATGCCATTAATAAATGAAAACTAATATCGTGTAAGTGACCGCCACATGCTTTCTTACAAGTTATAATTCTTTTGTTACAATTTTAATATCTAGAAAACTAAATTTCTATCTCACCAATTCCTATACGGATTCTATCTCTTAGACAGGAATTTGTTTAAAGATTATTGGAGTACACTTGTCCTTTTACATGTTTCCAAAGAAAGTAGTCCAATGGTGTTAAATCGCAGGATCTCAATGGCCAATGTCTCTATTTCTTAGATATTTTCATAATAGAATTGTATTAACGGTTGTTTTGATGTATACAAAGCCATAGATAAAAATGGAAATGTCAAAATTTTACAAACATCAAAATACTACAGCTGCCAAATTATCTCTGAAATATGACGTCTTAAAAAGCGGGTCCGTATTGGAAATCTCTTTACTTGTGCAAGATTTCCAGCTTAAATCATAACTTTTCATTTAATTGTTTCTCATTTTGAAAATGCCACTCTCGTTGGTTTTTCAGGTAACACTTTACAAAAGAAAAATTGACTGGTCATGTCGCCATCAATACTAGTTCTGATAAATGGCATTAGTTGAGCTTTTCCGTTTATGTAGAGCGACTGAACTTAGGCACCAACTGATTCAACTGCTATTTACAATAAAGAAACTTGAAATTTCAGCTCAAGTTCCGTTTTCTCTTATTTCAAATTAAAAAAAAATATTGAAAAACGCTATATAAGTCTGTTGTAAATGACACCTCATGGATTGCAACTCTATGGAGTTTTTAACAGATTCTTAATTTAAATAATCGTTTAATTTTAATTTGGCGTCAAATAGAAATTTAATTGATATTTTAACACACACACATACATGCATATATATATATATATATATATATATATATATATATATATATATTATATACCATATATATATATATATATATATACAAACCACAACACCGACGGTTGACTTCTAAATGAAAATTGCCTGTTTATGAAATAAACTCATTTCTGAACAGCTACATATATATTATTTTATTCATTATATCCAATTTAATTTATACGGTGGGCGTATCATGAAAATGTTATTACACAAACATTATGTCATGGCAAATAATTTTAGTGACGGATAGAATAATGTACACGAGGAGATTTTGTTAATTGAAAAAACAAATTCAAGGCATCCCCGTATATGAAAAACTAGACAACTAATCAGGACATAAGCTCCTTATTCCATTTCGGCTATCATTTATGTGATATTCGTACGGTGGATCGTGTATTTCATTCTTTTTCGTAGAACAATTTTTTAAAAGAATAAAATATGATTAATTAGCAAAAAAGTTTGGTTTATTTTTTTTTTTCAAAAAAATACAATCACGGGCGGTGAAAAGAACGTGTGTACGTTAATGAGCCAAAAACGATTCTGCAGCTAGAGAACATCATACGAGGAGAAATTCGAGCGTTGTGTCAAGGAATCGTGAAAGAAGTGATGGAAAATGCTTTAGAAAGAGTTCAATTTTTTCAAAGCGAAAATGGTATCATCTATAATCAGGAAAAATTCCTTATACACTATGTTTTGGAAAATAAACAAAGATAAAAATATTACAAAACCAAAAAAATATTAATGTAAACTCCTTTGTTCTTTTTGGTCCACCCTGTGTATATATATACATATATATATATATATATATATATATATATATATATATATATATAAATGCGTAATACTTATAATGAACCTTCAAGTGAATGCGGCGTCCTGTTAAGAAACTCCATACAATCGATCCGACGACGCCGCAAAATCTGCTCCCTCGTCTCCCTCGCCATTTTCGCGGTCCACTCGTCCGTCCGACACAACTCCACAGTCCCGTCGACGAACTGCTTGTTTCGCTATTTTCATAAACGATACATGTTTTATTAGTACTTGCCGTGTTTATTTTCGCTATACGAAATCCGCTTTCGACTTTGTTGCAACGGGCGTTTTTTGTACCGAACGCGCTGTTGTAACAAACAACCGTTCTTTATCCGACAGTTTTCGTTCACTGACACGAACTGTTCGTCACTGTTCCCCACGAACGACGATACCTACTTTTTACGGTACTTGTGTGTTTTTATGTCGCATCGTACCGGTCACACTTTGTTATGTCTGTGATTTACAATTTAATGTTTATTGTTTCGATGTTAACAACGTTTCGACAAGTTTCGAAGATGGCGACCGTCGAAACATAAAAAGTATATAATGTTTAATGTTTCGACGCTCGTTTCACACTTTAAAACCGACCAGAAGTTTCACCAAAGTCGAAACTGAATAATCGAAAAAATAAAACTGAAATAAAACTTTGATCTTGAAAATATTAGGAGTACACATTAATTCGGTGCGCTTTTTTATAGAAAATGAATTTTATTCAGGGAGAAATGATTTGTAAAGGCATCTGTTTTTTTTGCAATTTTTCCTAGATTATGACCAAGCGCCATGTTCAACATCTTCGTTGCATATTCGACGATTACTTTAATTCCTACTTCCTTGTCAAATACTGGTTATCGGATCTCTAACGACTCCTGGGACGATAACCACGTCGACAGCTCCCCTCGTTATTTCATGAAAAGCAACAGCGCAAATTGGTCCTCAAAAAAAAGGCAGAAATGGAATACATTTCAATTGTCAAAATATCTCCCATCATTTTATGTAATTTTCGTCCATATATCGGGTAACTGACGAATCCCTTGTCGAAAAAAATATGACGACTTTTAAATGATGAAGTCGTCAATGAATTCTTGCACCGCTTCGGTTGTTTCAATTTTTTGTTGCATGTTTTATGCATCACAATACCTTTCTCAAAAGCTGAACGAATCACTTCCGCGGTTTTGACAGCATTTTCCTTTCAATTGGAATGGAAAAAGTGTGCTAAACCGAATATGTTTCTTTTCAGACTCCATCGTATTCATTACTATTCTATTACTGTGAGGTTATACCAACGGCTCGGCAGAGATATGTAGTGTTTTTTTTAAATCATAAGGTTGAAACTTCAAAATCTTAAGACGATTAGAAAATATTTTAATTCGAAACCGAGTGATAATTAATTCAATTTTCAAGACACCGAATTAATTTTTACACCTAATATTTACAAATTAACTCCTTAACCAATTAACAAATTATCAGTTTAACAAATCACCCAAGTTATAATTTTCCAATTATTTCAGAAAACATATTCGGCGAACAGATAATATATTTGTATCGTTTCTTGTTGTTTAATTAACATGTGTTCTTAAATAACAGATAGTGTTCGTGTAATTAAAGAGATTCATTGTTTCTCAAGGATGTACTAAAATACCGTATCTGTTTGTATAATAATAAATCTTCATATCTTCTTTAACCGCGAATTAAATCTGATTAGTACGAGATAATCGAAGGCATAAAGTGGATTAAGTACACAAGTGTTTGTACTGTGATAAGATTTAGATCATTCTTTTTTTAATAATGTACACTCGTGTGGATTTTTATAATTCACTCAAGTGTCAGTGAGATATGCTAAACGGTCTGATTTATACAAGAAGATTAGATTTAAACGGATGGCTTATATATCAAATCTTCTTTATTAAATCCGTGAAACTTGTTCTATAAGAAAAAAGAATAACAAGCCATTAAGAGACATTTTTTTTCCATAAATAGATTAATGTGTTATGGATTGAATGAATCGAAATAGTAAGAAAGTTTAACGAATAATTTGTTGTAATTGATTATTAATTTTATACTTTTATAATAATTTTATTGAAATCATAAATAATCGTTTTAAATTACAATCTCGGTAATGCCCATCTCAGAATTGGTTAAAATACACTGGAAGTTATAGAACTCAAAAATTTGCTTACTGATTTATTGATATTTTCAGTCATAATTTTAAAAATGAAACGAATACATTTTTTCTAAAATACCAGTCCTATTATAAGAGTAGTTATTTTTTGATGTTGATCAAATAATATCTCTTGAACAGTGTTGTAGTAAAACATTTAAATGTTCACTGTATATCTTAACAGTTATAAACACTGTCTTCTGTTGTTGTTAGTTAGTTTCTAGCATTGATTATTTTATCATGACAACAATTAAAATATAATTGTTGTGCCGATGTCTCTAGTTAGTGAGACAGTCACTCTCGATATGTTCGGTTGTGTAGATGCTGGATATTCAATAAAATAGTTTTTATGAGAATTAATTAGTTTCAGTTCATATATACCTGCAATTCATCAACAAACAGAATTTTTTCTTTCAAATTATATATATATATATATATATATATATATATACATATATATATATATATATATATATATATATATATATACATATATATATATATATATATATATATATATATGTATATATATATATATATATATATATATATATATATATATATATACATGCACATTTACATATATTTATATTTATATATATATATATATATATATATATATATATATATATCATTCACATGAATGATTTAATTCACTGTAGCGACAATTCGTGCACAAATAATTGTTCACCGGCAACTACTAGGAAAAAAAATCAAATCGAATTGTCCGCGCGTTTACGTAGCCGAGTAACCGTCACCGTCAATTGTTCAAACAAACTGCCGCTTGTGTTCGTCGGACGAATTTATTAATTTGCACCGATGTTATTAATTTTCTATCGGTCGTACTATTAATAACGTTTAATTTTAAACAGATGAAAATAGATTCTAACAGTACGTTGAATTATTATAATTACTCATTAGTATATCGTTCGAATTCTATTTATAGTTTCGAAATATTGTTCAGCAAATTGCAGTTAGATAAGAAAAACAATCGAATGTAGACGTCAATGAAAAGGTAAAAACGCAAATATTTGTTGGTTAATATTTCTTATTTGATTAATATTAGAAGATGTATTGATGTATATGTTTGGTATTGATGTAATTGTTTACATTTTGTATTAACTGGTGTATATATATATATATATATATATATATATATATATATATATATATATATATATATATATATATATATATATATATATATATATATATATATATATATATATATATATATATATACTGTACTTATACTTATACTATATATATATATATAGTATATGTATATATACATATACATATATATATATATATATATATATATATATATATATATATATACGAGTATTATATAACTCGTATATATATATATATATATATATATATATATATAGTATATGTATATATATATATAGTATATGTATATATATATATATATATATATATATATATATACACATTTTTTTATAAAATAAATTCATAAAAATATATAACACGATTCCATATATAAAAATAACACAAAATATGACATTGTAACATATGTAGAAAAATGACTAGTTCTCCCGTTAGGGCCTATTTAAAAATTTTATAGTCAAGCTATCTTGTATACATTTTTTATGAATTACTTCTGTTTTTTTTATGACAACCCAGTCGTTTTCACATTTAAATGAATGATGTTTGACATTTTTGTCATTGTATGCATTATTTTTTAATTCTAATAGACTAGAAATTTTTCAGAAGTTTTTCATAACAAATACATTCATGTTACATAGATGTTAGTATCAGGCCATGATGGAAGAAAAGTGCATTTTTCTAAATCAAGTTATGATGTCATTTCATAATATTTTCCATATATATAATAGGGTAATATACATTTATAGAACCTGTTGTGTAATATGGAAAAAAATTCTTAAATTTTATGTTTACTCGACTGTCACTGGTTACAAGCATAAATTTTATTTATTGAAAACGATTATCTCACCATATGTTTCATCGGTTTACAATAAGTGCTGTCGTAAACATTATAGTTATAAAATGCTCATTGAACTCGTTCAGTATGACCTTCCTATTTTCGGTAGTAAGTCACACGAGTTATTACAGTTCGTTCGAACGACGTGCCGTTTTTTTTCCAGTCTGAAAATCTGTTACTTTCGATTGATTTTCTCAAACTTTTAAGACGGACACGTGTGACGGTACAGTTTATTTTCTCATACCGTACATATTTAGTTAAAATGTAGTTTAGGAGTTACGATTCGTGTACACATTTCATTAGACAAATAATTTAGAATCTCATTTCTCAGTTTCAGATTTATCGAAGTTTTTATTATATTTTTATTTTGCGCGTTTTATACGATTTCTGTGGTCTGAAAAATATTTTTATACATTTTCTCATTTCGACATTATAGTTAAATTCATGGACAGTATTTTCTATGTGTTCGATCTTAAATACGTTTTAGATAATTAAACTGGAACTGAATTATCTGAAACAGCTTGAAGAGGACACACGTACTGAAACTAGTCGTAGTAGATAGAAACCTGTGATATAAGAAGATAAACTATTAGGCGTACAAATTAATTCGGTGCATTTTTTTATAGAAAATTGTTTATTTTCTGAAAAATGGAATTCATTTCAA
This sequence comes from Acanthacorydalis orientalis, assembly GCA_034766995.1. NCBI lineage: Eukaryota > Metazoa > Arthropoda > Insecta > Megaloptera > Corydalidae > Acanthacorydalis > Acanthacorydalis orientalis. Next base: position 1,222,200 of record CM068314.1, read on the forward strand.
TTCTTAAAATATTCCCCATTAGTTTTTATAATTTTGTTCCATCTGTCTGGTAACTGACGAACCGCTTGTCGAAAAAAAGATGGCGGCTTTGACCCGATGAAGTCGTCAATGCATTTTTGGACCTCTTCCACTGTTTTAAAATGAGTATCAGTCAGGTGATTCTGGAACGACCGGAGAAGGTGATAGTTTCGGTGGCATTTTCTTTAACTGGAATTCGAAAAGTGTACAATTCCTAATATGGCGCTCTTCGAATACCCTCATATTCATTACTGTCTTGTGAGGTTATGCCGACTGCTCGGTCAAGATATATCTATTACTTTTAAATGTTAATATTGGCACTTGAAAATCCCAAAACGACTAGAGAATATTTAATTTAAAACAGAGTTATGATTGATTTAATTTAATGGCACATGATTCATTATTACATCTCATAAATAGCTATTTATAGCTAAACCGTGTTTCATCAAATAATTCCGACTCAGCAACGACAACATATTCAACAAAAAATAGCTTTTAATAGTATTTCAACTTTTGGAAAAGTCCGTTAGAATTGCTCGTTTTCAAATAAAATTTGAAATATTTGGTCCAGATTTTTTTAATGATTCATAGATATTTTATGAAATTCGTTGAAAGTATTTCAGGGCCAAACCACACTATGTTTTTGAATGTTAAGGTTGGCACTTCAAATTCCTAAAACGACTAGTAAATATTTTAGTTTAAAACAGAGTTACAATTGATTCAATTTAAAGGCACCGTATTAATTTGCACACCTATATATGGCGATAATATGGAACGCGAATCTAATCACAAAATCAGACCATAATATCTACCTGAACATGATATAAATCGAAACTGGTCACAGAAAACAAGCTTGAGAGTAATTTGAATGATTCAAACGAATAAACAGAGGAAAAATAGGACACTCTTACAATGTTTTATTCACTTCCTTCCTCCTTTAAGATATTGTTGTATATTTTGGTTATGCAGTACATCGACAATAGCACTTTTATAAAACATTAAGTATCAGAAAAGAACATCTGGACCGAATATAAAAATAAACAGAACTCACAGCACTGTATTTAAGCCAGTATTAAAACATGATTTAACCGCACGAACACACTAAATATTTCCAACCCATTTCAAATTCCATGGCACACAATTTTACTCACTCACTGTTTGAAATTCAAAGACCGATAAACATTTATTCTGACCGTTCCACTGTATCGGTTTCCCGAACATATTCATTCACAGTAAATGTTCGGCCGAGAAAACGTTGACCGAATAAAAAACAAAACAAACCGCGGCCGTACCGACCCGACTCTGGATCGTTTTATTTTCGTGTGCGACTTTAATTGTTAGCGATTATTGTTAAACGTATGATCAGCCAGTGTAATATGAACGAGATTCAATACCCGCCCCACACAGAACACTATTGAGTTTCCGTTTTGATAGATGGAACTATTAAGTGTACGCTATGAAGACTTTGATTTATGCAAATGCACAGGAAATATTAACACCTACTTATCTTCCCGGTGCACAATTGGCAGTGAACGACTGTGTATAACAATGATTGTACTTGTTTATTATACATACATATGTTTATAAGTATACATACGTATATATATATATATATATATATATATATATATATATATATATATATATATATATATATAGTTATAGCCTTTGCAGTGCACGACGACTACCAGTAATTTATTTGCACGTTTAGTCTAATACTGGATAGAGGATTGTTCTTAAAGCTGTCCCGTCTCATAAGCAGTAAATAAATTATGTTGCGGAGAAGAAGAAAAAACACACACACACACACATCGAAACGACGTCCGCTTGTAAAAACATAAATTTTCGCTCTCTGTGTGTGTGTATGTTTATTTGTTCTACGGCACGGCTTAAGTCTTAAACCGTTTTCGGTTGGTTTACGTTAAACACGACAATAAAACATCTCGTGCGATCGTAAAGTGGGATTGAATGACGATTGTTTCGCAGGAATTCCATTTATAAATTATAAATAAATTCCGTGCCATCCGTCTGTCTGTTTTGTTAGCTGCCCGTTGCGAAATTAGGCCTGTCGAAACGACGACGACCGTGATTGCGCGTCACTGCTCCGAATGGTGGCGCCGGACCGAACCGTTCTTTTTTCCTTTTTGTTGTTTCGTTTCGTCCCGCTCGCTCCGGCCTTCCTGTAACGGTCGTAAATTAAATTTAGCACGTGTAAATAAACGGAATCAACGGGAACGGGGCCGGTTCGATGACGAAGATACTCCTGCGTAACGTGTCGAGGTCCGTTGATGGCGCGATGCGGGGATTACGGGAACTGGTTGATACCAGTTTCGTTCTTTTGTTGTTTCGGTTTTATTTTCAGTGTGGTGTTTCTTGTTTCGTTTGTAAGGTTACTCTATAAATATTTGGTTCAATCACCAATACCCTTTCATAAACTGATACTCTCCTCAAAATGCAAGCCGTAAGAAAACGATCATGATCTGAAATATCCATTTAATGACTATTGATTATTCTCGATTGTTGCTTACGCTCATCCCAGTGACATTATTAGAGCACTCAGGTACAGAAAAATCTGTAAAGGTTTCTCAAATGTATTTTCTTTTCATTCCATGATAAGCTGCAGGAAAATCTGTATAGATTTTACAAATGAATTTTTATTTTCATTCCACAAACGGCAAACAATATTTTTCATCAAAAATGTTCAATAAATCATTATTTATCATTTTGGATCGTTGTTAATGCTCATTCCGACGACAGTGCCAAGCACTAATATATAGAAAATCTATATAGATATTCACAAATGAATTGTTTTTTCACTTCACAAACAATAAGCAGTTTTTCTGATCAAAAATATTCAATAAATCATTATTGATAGTTTTTCATTGTTGCTTAAGCGTAGTTCAATGACGATGATATACCTCGTGTACCGTAATACTGAATAATCTGTAGAGATTTATCTACGTGTATATATATATATATATATACAATTTTTATAGTCTGTTTTTGACCGAACTGAAAAGTTCATTCATATCTTTCCATGAATATAGAAACATTGTCTCAATTTCAACATTTTTATTATACTTTTATTTAATAAAAATAATATTTCCTTATACAAAAATAGTATTTGTGTACGGAATCGTAGTAAATTCCGAATAACAAAAAATAAGAGTTTCATTATTCCAATTTTTATAGACAGTAAGCGATTTTCAAACATCGAAAATTTCACCCGTGTTTCTAAATTGCCAGAAGAGTCACATTTGATCTTAAAACTACCCTATTTTACATTTATTACTTAAGCCCAATATTTCGTTGGGGCCCAATGTTTCGTACAATATGAAATCATCTACTATATCATGAAATATACTTCTTGATTTTTTAAACAAAAATTTGATCCTTGGACGTATAACATTTAATTGTAAAGAGTGGCCATTTTTCTGCTAATGTTCTCCTGTAAAGTTTTTGTTAATAAATATCTTAATGTTTAATAGAGATTATACAATCAACAACTAATAAAACGTTAAATAAATTATAAACAAGGAGTTGTTAAAGAATGATTACATAAATGAAATAAAACTTTTATGTATGTTGGTCATCTAGCGGATAAATCTATAACAGATGTATCTGCCGGTAGGGAAGAAGTCTGTAACCATTTCTGCTTATGTCAAAATTTTAATCCGTTCGTCCGTAACAATGGCTGCAAAAGAAGCTGTTCGTATAACCGTTAAGAAAGTACGGCCGATACTCTCTGTAAATAATGACGATGCTAAACGTCGTGTTCTCAATTTATATAAAGCATGGTATCGACAAATCCCTTACATCGGTGAGCTCTGTTCTTGACATGTATATAACCTCGAATCTCACATTATATAATGTTTAACATTACAGTACTCGATTATGATATACCGAAGACGACCGAACAGTGCAGGGAGTTCTTGAAATGTAAATTCCTGGAAAACAAGAACGTTTCTGATATTAGGGTCGTCGATATGTTAGTCATTAAGGTACTTTGTCGATAGTATATACGATTACCATTTCGTCATACGGTTGTGGTGGTTTTTAGGGTCAGATGGAATTGCAGGAAGTCATAAAGAAATGGAAACAGAAAGGCCATTTAATGGCAATGTTCAAAGAGACGTACGAACCGAAACCGGCGGATTTCCTATCGAAATTCCTCGCGGGACACGAATGATTAGGTCGAATTGAATGAATACGCATATTAAAAACTATTAGTGGTCTTTATTTAAAAAATCTGTAATTGTATATATATATATAAATGTGTTATATAAAAAAAACAGTAAACTTGAAAATCAGTGGAAAGGTTTATTCGCAGTGAACCTGTTTATCAGGTCGAGCGCCCACATCGGTTGATCGGTCGGAACCATGTGTCCGGCGTTACGAACGAGGACTTCCGTGAGTTTTCCGGCTGTTTTCGAGTACCCGGCGAGCTCTTTCCCGACGTACCAAGGGTACCTTTTTGCGGTTTTATATTCGCCCGCGGCGTCGAAGTTCAGATTTTGCAAATAATTCAGTGTTAACGGATATGCGACGATAATATCCAACTGCCCGTTGTATACGAGCACTCTATATTTAGTTAACAGATGCGATACCCAAAGGGCTACCGATTGCATGACATCTTGTTTCAAGTACTGTTCGACCTTATTCGCTTCAATGCCGAAACTTGTATTTCCTACGTGTATGGCAGCTCGTACGTCTTCCCTCTGTATGTATTTTCCGAAATCATCGAATTTAGATGGATCCTCGCTATATAAATAATTGAAATAGTAATGAAAGGCAGAGCAATTTGTAAATATCGATGGACCGGTAGCCATGTCGCCGTTTATCAACATATCAAATACTTCGAAGGCCTCGTTCCACTGTTTGTTCACGATATATTTTTTCCCCTCGGCTTCTTTCGCGTGGAAGACTGATAAATCGTTCAGATCGATGAGGCCTAATTGGTACAAGTAATCTCCGTACTTCAGCTGATTCAACGGATCGCTCAATCCGTTCCCCATAGCTAACCCTTTCAGATTGATTTTCAGTTTCGCTGTAGGGTTCTTCTGATCGATCGCGTACGAAATCGCCGGGACATACTTTCCGGCGTAAGATTCGCCGGTGACGTAGAAATCGTTCTTCTGATATTCCGGGAACAGCGTAAAGAATTGCACGAGCGCCTCGTAGAGATTGTTTCCTACATCGGTTTCGGTCTTCGCGTAACCGGATTCGCCGTTCGTGAAACTGTACCCGGTACCGACAGGGTTATCGATGTACAGCACCGAATGCGTGTTCGTCCAGGCGTATTTCCGTAATTTCAGCCCGTGTTTGTGTTTGACCGAGAAAGGTCCGTTTTCAGTAAAAAGCCCTATCATCGATGTTGCTCCCGGACCACCTTGTAGCCACAAAACGACCGGTGCAGTCTCCGTATTCGTTAACGACGGAAAGAACCAGAAAAACATATTCGAATTGTACTTTTTGTCGACGGTCAGGTAACCGGAATAGCTGGTGATGTTCTTCATTCCTTTGAAATTTACTTTCGACGCATTCTGGGCTTCTTTGATCTTCCCAGCCTCGATCATTGGCGTCAAGAACAACGGACTACCTGGATCTCCCGTAGAAGCGATAGTCGGTATCTTCTTGTAGACATTCGTGAATGAAAAAACACTTAATACTTGTGTTACAAGTATGAGAACAAACACAGATTTCAGATACATCTTCGTATCGTCACGAAACAGTGTTTGGTCGTGCAGATTACTTTATAGTTACTTAAATATAAGGTGACTAACATCAAGAGGTCATTTTGTTTCCATTCACGATAACCTCAATCTGTTTGAAGATGTTTGTAAATTATTGACATCTCTTTTCGTTAAACAGTAAATTTGTATATCTATCTATATCTAAAACATTTATCAACAAAGTATTGTACCGGTGTAAACATTCTCTAGCTCACTCATGTACACAGAGAATCATCCTTTTCCTTTCTTATGAAAATGAATCCTTTTTTAAATTTACAGATTCATCCCCTTTTCGTTTTGCAAAACAGTAATTTGAAATATTTTCAAACGATTGGGGTAATAATTTTAAACGACGTTTACAAACATTACCCGGTTTTAAATATTAATTCTTTGTTATTGTTAATTATAAATAACAAAACAATAAAAAATATCAAATCAATAACAAAAGAGACAAAGCAGAAGAAAATGAAAACGAAATCATCTCACACTCACATTCGTACAAAACAAATTTAACGCGAGACTAGAACCCATGAATTTGACAAGTATGACAAAATGTAACAACTAACACTTCGTCAGGATGCATTTTACTTCTAATTACTTTGCTAATCAAAAATAATCAGTAATTATTGAACATACTTGATCGGAAAAAAATTGTGGTGCAAAAAAAAACATTCATTAATGGAGATGTCAGGAATTAAATTTGAACGGACATCACATTTGCTTGTGTTGCATCATAACGAGACTGTAATATTTATTCTTGTGGCTATAAACGTACACGTTTCGAAATAAAACAACTCCTCTTTCCAACGATACACATTTCCATACATTTTAATTGTATTTCTGCAACAATGTATTTAAAATATGCACCGGCACAAATATTTTCGATCGGATACGAGAAACGCTCTCGATTTTTAAACTACTAGGCAGGAGATTATTTGCATACTTTTTTGGATATAAATACAGTAGCAGGCGAATGCGTAGATTATAATTCGTGTTCGAATACAGGTGTACGGTGCAGAAAATTCATAGAAAATGTTTATATCTCTCTGTTTTATTTTCTTGTACACGCTGTGTGCATGTCCGGTGACACCGAACGACCACGTGAGTACATTTGATTTTATAATCGTTTATCGCAGTGTATCTCAACCTTTTTCCGACCGTGGGCCCGTTCCGACCTTGTTTCCTTCCTGTAGCTTCCTTGTCCTGCCGGTAGAAAGGTACAATTCCGGCGGGAATCCTAGCGCCTACACCGTGTTTCTGTCAGTCGTCATGGAGCAGCGGGTGAATATTAAAATTTTCTTCAAATTACGGACGACTTCAATAGAAACTTGTAAAATGTTGAAAACTGTGCACGGTGATAACACCTGAAGAAAATTTATGTTTGCAAACGAGTGATAATTTTATTCGCGAAAGTCGTGTCCACTTTTCGACTCGACTATTTCAACTGGTTTTGTTTAGAAAATGTACTTACATCGCGAGCCATTTCAGGTAGATTCGATCGTTCGATACCCGCGGTTCATTCCCGTGCAAATAGACAACGAATGTTCAATGAAATGCTCTTATTTCACACGGCCTCTCCTCTGGATCAAGTGTAAGAAACTATGCAAGCATCAGTATATTTCGAACGGCGGGTTCAATGGTACGATATCTACTCGCCCTGTTTACATTTTCAAACAGTTATTGATTTTTTTTTTGTAAACCGTAGTCTCAATAATCGCAAAGCCGGAAGAAAAATCTACAGAGAAACCTACACCGAAACCTGAAGAGAAAACAGAAAAGGGACTAGCAATGCTGAAAATTTCGAAAAGAAAATTGAAATTAATCTAACAATGGATTAGAATAATCAAAAAATCGTTTATAATGTTAAGATATTAAAAAAAAACTCAGACTGAAGTGGACAGTGAAATTCAATCAATATAACTCGTCTGCAGGTCTCTTCAGTCGTTTGGAGTTTTATCTTTCTATCATAATCTTGGTCACCGATAAATCTGGAGTCGTTGTATTCGTACGTTGTCAACTTTATGTCTCTTGTCTTTGAATCCGATCTGAATTTATCTGAAACAAAAATATTTTATAACTTTGACTTTTGTAATTATGCGTAAAAAAGATAGTGTGTACATTTATGTATGTGAATAAAATAATCCGCATTGAGGAGGTGGTATAAAACTTTATTTTAAAGTGTACTTTTCTTCCTCGACCATTGATGTCCTCCATAATCACGAAGATATTTTTTCTTTTGTTTTGTTTGTATGAACAGAACAGAGTTGGATTAAGCTTCACATTTCATTTTAATCTATGAATTTCATAATTTCTTTAATACACACATATTTACACTCCTTTAACTATAAGTGTATATATATATATATATATAGAGAGAGAGAGAGAGAGAAAGACTTCATATGTATCAAGCACATTTAATATCTTCATGTTAATATATGAGCTTTCACGCGGTCTCTAAAAATCATAAATAACTATATAAGAAAAATATCTTTTGAAAAGTAATTGACGTATTGGGCGCCTTGGCCATTCAATACTAAAATATAAATAATCAAATTTAATTTTTTAATTGAACTAAAATATTTTTCGTCAATGGTTCGTCGTACTTTGAGGCAGTGTGAAATTTTGTAGCTATTAAGAATCGATTTTGAAAAATCATGATTTTTTTTATTAAAAATTGCATAATGTATTTGTAAAAGAATCGTCAGAGTAAATTTATATTTCTTTAACTAGACATGGGCTCCTATTTGATGATAGATTGTCTGACCTTTGTAGAAATAATACGACAGTTCACAAAGAACACTTTATGTGAATATATCAACCTGTATCTTAAGATAGTGTGTCTGAATATTGAGGGGAAAAATCGTAAGCACATACAAAGGAATATATATCGAAATAGGGTCGTGTATTGTACGATTAAATATCGGAACTTTTCGGAAAAAAATCAGGAGTTTATATAAACGATTGCATGTCCGAACATAATCCAATATCTTAAGTCAGAGTGATTAAATTTTTCAAGAAAAAAATCTTGAACACACACAAAGAAATCTATATCAAAATATAGTCCTGTATTTTATGATTAAATGTCTAAAGTCTGTAAAAAAATTCGTGTTTCCACACAAGTGGCTCTACCTTGAAATCTGGTCTTCTATTAGAAAAAAAATAGTGTCTCAACTTTGTAAAAAAAATCGTGAGTCCACATAATGGAATGCACGTTGAAGTATAGTCTGGTACTTTATGATTAAATGTCTTAAGTCTGTAAAAAAATTCCTGTGTCCACTCAAGTAACTGTACATTTAAATATGGACCTGTATTATAAGATAGTGCCTCAACTTTGCAAAAAAAAAAATTGTGGGTCCATATAGAGGAATGTATATCGAAATATGGTCGTGTATTTTATGAAAAAATGTTTGAAGTATGTAAAAAAAATTCGTACATCTAAACAAGTGACTGTACGACGAAATACGGGCTTATATCATACAATAGACTGTCTCAACTTAAATAAAATCGTGTGTTCACATAGAGGAATATACGTCGAAAACCGTACCTCACGATTGAGTCTTCTATCTAAGGAAAAAGTGCCTGAACGTTGCACCAAAAATTCTTGAATCCGCACAAACGGCTTTATGTCAACATGCGGGCCTGGATACGAAAATCACACCTCAGTACTTCTATTGCTATAACTGTCGAAATGAACGACTTTTCGATACGACCTCGACTCACATAATGGCCATATTTTATCATGTCACTAGTTACTCCCTCCACTTACTCAATATTGAACTGTGTACGAGTTCTTGATAGTTCTTGAACACACCCCGTATTATTGAATTAATTTTATCACATTAGAATGATTAATATAAAAAAACAAATATAGTACAATGCTATCTATTGGTTTGGAACTCTTACTAATGTATACAATTGGTTCGTTTTGACGGAAGTAGGCAAATTTCATGATAAAAAATTAACATTAACCATACCATCTGTATGTACTTTATCAACGCTATTAATATCTGAGTATATATATATATATATATATATATATATATATATATATATATATATATATATATATATATAATGTGTATTCATCGGAATGAATTATAAACATTGTACGTACATTGTTACCGCGTTTCGAAATTACACCTCGTATAAATCCTTCGGTATTTCTGTAAACAGAAGAGGAAAAACACACACACACATCCACAGAGACGGAGATAATCTATTGCTCGTATGTAATACGTCAATTCTTTCTTCGTCTGTGCGTGCGGCACGCGATATCGCCTGCCGACGGGATGGCATAACTGAAGCGATGTAAATTGTGTGAAAAGCGGCGAGAAAACTCCCGTTAATGAAAACCCGTCGCGCGTCTCTGTCGCTCGCACGTGCGCCGATCGCGCCGTCGCCGTCGCGCGCGCCCGACGACCCCGCTTTTAATAAGAATTAGGTTCGGAGACACGCTTTTCTTTTTTCCTTCAGATTCAATTAACGGCGTTATTTAGTTTTGTGTGTGTGTGTGTGTGTTTTTCGACCGTCCGGCGCTCTGATCCCGTTTAAGCGACCGGCGTCCGTGTTCATTCGCGTTTATGTATAATTTATACGGGGACAAGCAATAAAAATGATTGCGCGGAATTAGTGTTGTTCCGCGCACGGAACTACTTTTCTCTTAAACCGTTCGAATTAGAGGACGCGGCGCGTTTTTATGGGCGCACAAAGGGTTTTGTATACAAATGTACGACGCGTGTTTCTGTTAAGTTTTACGATTGGATTTAGTGTCGGGCGTGAAACGGAACTGAGTATCTGTTCGTCGGTTAGTGCGGCACCGGTGCCCGATACTGCGATTCGATTCAGCGAGACGAACAGTTTCGAACGGGGGTACTGTGTTCGAGACGAACGTTTATCACGTAGACATCTCGATCGGTCCTCTGTTTCGATTAAAGTTTGTAAATGTATACGCTTTTACGTTTCTAGTTTCGATTCACTTCTATCATTTTTATGACGAGTTCAGAAACACATCCGATGTTATAAACTGTTTTTTTTTTTATAAATTACCCTCTTAGATATAAAAAATGAAGATGAAGGATATGAAACTAGAAATAGAAATCAAGAAGAGTGTAATTATATAGTCAGAAACATATAGAGAAGACAAATATTAACAATAAATTATAATTATTAATAATAAATATTAATCAGAAGAATTAACAATATCAAAAAAGCAAATATTGAAAAAAGAGATAGAAAATTATATATAGACGTTCAAGCGATATAGAAAAATATCAACGTTTTCTTAATTTTTCGACAATTTTTAATTAGTAGGCTATGTATAGTATTTATAACAATATATTTGAAGAAAAAGAACAAACTAACTAAAAAGTAATATCAACGAGTGAGAAAACAATCATTTTTGTTCTAACATCTAGTTTGTTAAGGTGGCTGTGTTATAGGTTTTATAACTACTTGTATATAGTATTTATAGGAAAAGAACAAGCTAACTAAAAAATAATATCAACGAGTAAGAAAACAATCATTTTTTCCACAATCTACTTTGTTAAGGTGGCTGTGTATATGATTTATAACTATATAATATTTGAAGAAAAGGAACAAGCTAACTAAAAAATAATATCAACGAGTGAGAAAACAATCATTTTTGTTCTACCATCTCTTTTGTCAAGGTGGCTGTGTATATGATTTATAACTATATAATATTTGAAGGAAAGGAACAAGCTAACTAGAAAATAATATCAACGAGCGAGAAAATAATCATTTTTTTCTACAATCTACTTTGTTAAATGCGAAATGAAATGATACTATTTATTTGACTAACTGCTGATCATTTTTGATTACTACTTGGAACGTCATATTCTTAGAAGGTTAAAATAAATATTTTTCTCGGCCTCGGCGATTTAAACATGACAGCATCGATACCGAAATGCGACTTGTTTACAATTGAAAATCGTCAATAATCATTTACTGAAATTTTCAATCTAGGGCGAGAATCTATTTGGAAAGATGGATTTAACCACAGTGTCAAAAAAACGAACGGTTCGTTCGAATTCGAAAGAAGCGTCAATGTGGACAAAGCTGAAAAATAATCTACAAAAAAATTATAAAACAAATGCGAACAGTTATCACCCTATTACAAATATCATAAATCCAGTGCTTCTCGTCCAACTCTTTCTATCCGTCTGTCTTTATCTATTTCTGTACGATGGTGTTTGTGTGTGTTTTATGTGTTTTGTGTGCGTGTGCGTGCGTGCGTACAGAGACCGTACGCAGTGACCGTCTCATGTCATGCACATGCGCTTATTAAATGACCTCATAGGCAGGTTCATATCCGAAATAGAACGGGAGATTAATGTGTATCGAGGGAACTGAACGAGGTAGCGCGTTAACTCCGGCAAAACAAGTTACCGGGCCGTTCGCTCGTCGCTAATCTGCTGGGAGAAAAATATACAGCGGCCGCACGGATACGAGACGCAACGACCACCGCCGTAGTCCGTACCCGCTCGTCCGGTGCGCACGAGACGGAGCATCCGGGCGGCGGACGGACCGTCCGCACGAGTCTCTCACCTGCTCCATAAAATCCAATTCCATGTTTTACATATTAACGTCAACGCTAGGCGCGTCGCCGCCGCCCCCGTACCGAAAGTGCGGTGCGGCGACGCTGCGACGTTTATTGTTCTTGTTTAATTATCGCACGAGGAGTCGTTCGGACGGTGATTTTTCGACGGTTGCTCTGCGGTGTGGCGCGGCAGACGGCGGCGAATCTCACGGGTTTGAAGTGTGGACGATCTGCGGGTGGTGGTCGTGAATGAAAGATTTGTGAGTAAAATCTGATGGAATCATCGTCGATCTTCGTGTTTGAGAACAAGACATGTTGTCTAAACAAAGGATTTTTTCGATTTAAACAAACACTCTATAGACTAGTATACAGGAGAGGCAAAAAATCTATATCAATATCGGCCAACAACCATAAATGAACTGAAGGCTGCTATGTGCCAAGAAATTGCATCGATAACGCCGTAACTGCTTTAATTAATGATCCCGATGAAAAAGCCATATTTTAGAAACGACACGGTTGACTCGCCGCTCATATCTATCTGATCAAAAAAATATGATAGAGTACCGAATAATAACCCTGTCAAATCACACGTGACTTTGTGATGATGGAAGAGAAACAAATTGGAGCCTGTAAGTGACGTCTTCAGCGATGCCGAAGAAAAAGCCATCGTTTTAATAACGATTGCGCTCTCTGTGTCGCTCATATTCGTCCGATGTACGCGGATGCGAACCTAGAACAGAACGCTTCGCTCTCGAATAGACTGTTTAATAGGATTTTGGAAATTGCACGAAATTGAAAACACTGCACGTGACTTAATCAGCTTTCAAAGCACCGGCTTGATTTGAATACAAATATCATACATGCATGCGTGTGCGTGCGTTCGTGTGGCGTTTAAAATTCCAAGGAAGAGTTCGGTTATTATCCGAACGGCGGCACTAAAACCGTACGGGCGCGTTGTCGACGTCGAGCGTCCCCTGCACCACGCACAGTTCAGATGGCGCGCGGTAATGCGTGACGCGCGCGATAACCTCCGCCACATCTCCGGAAATGTTACCCGGAAGTCAAATATTGTCAGCGAAACAGTTTCCGCAACAGCTGCAGCATTATAATTTTATTGTCGTTTTCGCGCTCCGTCGTCCGCCGTGCGTCGTTTCGCGCACGTCTCGCGAAAATAAGATGCGGCGCGCCGACGGTGGACGGGGCGGCGCGCGCGACGCCGTCGTAGCCGCGAGAGACGCGCTACGCCGCGCACTGAACATCTTCGTGCGGTCGTTGCGTGCGAACGAGGAGGAGGACGTGCAGCGACGATAAAACATAACTGTACCGGGTTATGGCGACGGGAACAATCATAATCGCGACGTAGGGCAGATAGTGCAGATCTTTATTCGAATCCTTTGTTTCTTATGTGGCCCGGATGAGGATCCGTTCCATAACTCTTCCAGACTGGTGCCATTTTACAACTCTCCGAGCCTGTACTGGAAACACAGTTTAGCGCTTATATATTTCATGAAAATTACTATTTATGAACGAACAGGAAAATTTTTAATTAGTTGAACATCCAAGTCAATCCTTACACCAGTGATTAGCATAAATAGAAGATGTATTACAAGAAAATGCTTGGGCGAGCGAGCGTCAGCGGGGTGGGGATGCAAAACAAAGAAAGTAGCGAGCAGAGCTCCCTGTCTTTTTTTTTAAAAAAATAAAAAGTATCCAGTTGTTCAAAAGTTATCCATGTTTGATCATCGCCATGTGGACACTTAGTTCTTTATCTGCGCGTACATCCCCTTAACAGAAAAATATCTTTGTCTTATTGGTTAAATAACGCACTTTCAACAGGTATTGTTCTAAGATATACTTTTTTTTTCAAAAGTTCTTTCTATTAATAATTGTTTCAACTAAGTCGGATTTAATTCATTCCGTTAATTAAAAACTGGAGTCAAAATTAACAGGGATGGGAGGATCGATCAGGAAGTACTGAGCAGGGTTAAGAAGGCCAACAGAATTTACTAAAAGGTTAGTCGATCAGTGATAGGAAAGAAGGAGGTAAGGATGAAGACCAAATTGCAGATGTATAAGTCAGTGTTCCTATCAACAATCGTATAGAGACCAGAGAGATGGACGACACTCGATAAGCTCACAAGACGCGTCGCAGCATCGGAAATGTAGTTCTTGAGCAGCGGGGAAAACAAGGAGAGACTGTATAAGAAATGAGAGGATTAGGGAAAGCTTAGAGGTACAGGCTATGAAAGATATTCTGGAGAAGAGGCAGTTCTAGTGGTATGGACATGCATGCAAATAAAATGAGGAAAGTAAAGTAAGGAAATGTTTAACAGCAAGGCCACAAGAAATAAGAGGAAGAGGGAGATCAAAAACTATGTACAAGCGATACATAGAGTAGCTTGGAAGACTGTGAGAAAGCACCAAGTAGGAGATGAAGTTATTGATCAGTAGCAGAGATGGATGGAAGATATGGAACTAGACCGGTCCTATGCTGATAAGCAAATAGGGAGTACAGAAAAAGAAAAAAACAATTGTAAATTGTTTCTGTTTCACTGAAAAGTTTCTTGACTTCTACTGACAGGAAATTGATTATTTCATTTAATCAAGTTCAACTAACTGATACAAAATACTCATAACTCAATTTAACAACTGGTTAAAATTTAATAGAGAAAGCTGCCTACAAGATGAACCATGCTTGATGCAAACAGATATTAGGATGTTAGTTATAGAAGATAGGTCCTTCAGGAGATTAGATATGTAAACGATTGAAATCAAAAATAAAAAAATCTCTTAATAGAATCGTTTAGTTTTTAATTACGGGCGATCGACTTAAAATAACGTTTGATTAATTTTTCCAGTTAATTAATTTTTTCATCCATCGCTTCGTATATTTGCATACAGAGAAAAGGGTCAGCGCGTTCGGCCGGTTTATCGCTGTATTCGAGTTATCTTTGTTACCGTGCACTCTAATTAAAACAGGAGAGTGGTCCGTGGGTAAATATTTTGTAATTGAGTAGAAACAGTTTTTTTTTCTAAAAGAAAAAAAACGACAGTGAATAATTAGGAAAGCACTGAGGATATTAATTGATAATTTCTATTCATTTTTATTTACCGATAGACCTGTATGTTTATACAGGGGTGGCGCGAGAAGAACGAGGGTGTTTAAAACAATATTTTTTTTGTTCTTTAATACTTTCGTTCTTTTTTTAATTCCTAAAATATAGTATGAGGATGGGGAATTTTTCCTGAATACATACGAAATATCACATCATGTAAGTAAATTGGCCTTCGCAAAGTCGAGCTCTTTCTAAATCATTTTCCATATCACTTCTTTCCGCATTTCTGGACATAACGCTCGTTGTTGTTCGTTAGCTGCAGGATGTTTTCACTTCACAAGTGACTTCACAAGTTTTTATATTACACCCTATAATACCTTCTCTTGATACAAGACATAAGATTCACAGAACAAAGAGAAAAAATTGCTTAGAAATATTCTAAACTCTGCTAAAATTGTAAATATATATATATATATATATATAACCTAAATTTTACAATAAATAGCAAAAACGAATTTTTTCTACATGACGAGTATACTCGCCATTAAACAAAAAAATGCAATCTTATGACGAACACACTCGACATAAGCGCTTAAGGGGTTAAGCGCAGAAATTAATCCTATGTCTTCAAATAAAATCAATCATAGCGCTGTTTTAATTGTAATATTTTCTCGTCGTTTCAGAGAATTGAAGTGCCAACCTTAATATTTAAAAAAAAACACTTTACATCTTGGCTAAGCAGTTGGCATAACTTCACAGAATGGTAATTAACACAATGGTATCCGAAAAGTTTGTTTTTTTTTGTTAGTTTTAGAAATTCGCTGTTCTTCTGTTCTTCTTTGTAGACTATTTCGTTTCTTCGTCTGTTCATGCAGAATCTTTCCCCGGGACCGATCTAACCTCTATTTGTTATTTTCACTTCTTTTAATTATTAACTTCCGTTTAGTTGACTAGAAAAAATGTCAAAAAGCCTGATACTCTTCAATCCGAAAAGCAGCATATTAGGAATTTAATACTTTTCGCATTCCAGTGAAAGAAATGTTTCCGAGGCAGCGCGAATAATTTGTTCAGCATTGGTTGAATGTGTTGTGACGCATTGAACGTGCAAAAAAATGCTTAAGAGTGGAAGAGGTTCGGAAATGCACTAACGACTTCATAGACTTAAAGCCTAAAGCCGCCATCTTTTTGAAGTGAAACTTTTGTAGCGAAGGTAAACCAGTTTGAGAGTAAAGTACAACTCTGTTTTAAATTAAAATATTTTCTCGCCGTATTAGGATTTTGAATTGCCAAGCTTGATACTTAAAACCTGCTATATCTGGACCAGTCAGTGCGCATATCTTCACAAAACATTAGCGAAAACGATGGCGTCCGAAAAGCAGCACAGAAAATGCATGCATGACGTGTATACTCGACATAGAACAAAGAAAATATCATCTTTTCATGACGAGCGTACACGACGTAATCGCTTAACGTGTTAAACAAAAAAAGTATCAACCATCGAGAACCCCTTTCGTTCCGTTCGCGGCCACCCTGTACGATGTACAAGCGGCACGATCGACGCGACGCAACAATTCGAAACGAGCGCACGCGTCGTCGAAAAACATCAACAGTCGCAAGAACCGCATCGCGACGCGCTACCAGTCCGAGGTTCGCACTCGAACTGTCAGCGTGCGAACTCTGCGTTCTCACACGTTGACGAACGCGCGCGCCTACCGCACGTGTGCCGAGACCGCGGCGCACCGTTCCACTTTCGACTTCCGGTGCAGCTCCGGTGTTTGACACGCGCGCGTGGACGAATTTTTATGGAAGAGCGGACGAGTTACGTAAACGTTTCGTAAGCAGTCGGCGGTCGACTGACCGTGGATGGTATCGACGAGACACGAAGAGGACAGATCGCCGAGTAACTGTAAGTGGTTTCTTGTTAATAATTTCATCTGTTGTACTTTTATGATCGTCTCGGTCGGCTTTTTTTTTGTACGCCGGGGACGGATGGCCGTGCTGTTCGTTTCGGCGGATGAGCTGCCGATACGTGGATACATATTTCATTTTTGAGTACGCTAAAACGAGCAATTAAACAGAGATTAGCTGTTAAGCCTCTGATAGGTTTTGGAATTGTTTGTAGATAGTTGGCACGGGGCTAATAAATAATCAGATTTGATTCGGTAAGCCCGATGTAGATTTTTGCACAAATATAATTTGCTGCTCGTGACTGTTTAAACAGAAATGAAAGCACACAGTCGTCGGCATTAAAACAGAGACATCAAACCATTGATTTGAATCACAATTCCCAATAATAAAACACTTCATCTATTCTTTTGCATGTAGTCATGCATTTACAAAAACAACTGCAACTTCAACAAAAGTCTGATATATGAAAAATGCAAGAAAAGGAAAGTTTTCCTTCGTAAAAGGATCTCTGTTCTTCTCACATATTTATCTTAAGTCAATGCATTGTCGTTATCGTTATTCTCTCAGATGTGAAATACAATATTATCTGCTTATCAGGTGTCAAGTTTTTCTTCAATTATTAGGTGTACAAATTAATCATTTTTTGATAGAGAATTAATATTTAGATGAATGTGCAGAAAAATTCTGAACTGAAGAACTATAAAAAATCTAATATGGAGTCGATTCGTTCATTTGTGAAATTGAATTTATCTCCAGTGCCAGAAGTGTGAATCAAACTGGATTCACTTGAAAGAACGAACATACAAAATCTTCATACATTTTTTCAGTTAAAATTTATGGAATTTTCTGTTACATATAGATAGAAATATTTTATTACAACTTTAGCCATTTTTATCAAATCGTTTCAAGTATAAGGCGTACGAATTAATCCCGTGCATGTTCCTTTATAGAAAATGAATGTTTACAGAGAAGTGGATAACATTTCAATCCTAGAAACATCCATCGTTATTTTCTGTAACTTTGTTCTATCTGTCGGGTAATTGACGAATCTCTTGTCGAGAAAAATATGTCGGCTTTGGGTCGATGGCGATGCCAATGAATTTTCGAACCTCTTCCACTGTTTTAAGAGTTCTTTCATTTTTTTTATACGTCACAACACCTTCATCCGAAGTTCAACAAATCATTCTCGCGATTTTTTCAAAATTTTTTCAACTCGAATGTGAAAACTATGCAATGCCTGATATGCTGCTTTTCGGACACCATTGTGTTCACTACTATATTTTTATATGTGTATATATATATATATATATATATATATATATATATAAAATATATATATAAATATATGTATGCATATATAAATATATATATATATATATATATATATATATGTATATATATGTTTATATATACACACACACACACACACACATATATATATATATATATATATATATATATATATATATATATATATATATATATATATATATATATATATATATATACACATATAGTAGTGAACACAATGGTGTCCGAAAAGCAGCATATCAGGCATTGCATAGTTTTCACATTCGAGTTGAAAAAATTTTGACAAAATCACGAGAATGATTTGTTGAACTTCGGATGAAGGTGTTATGACGAATAAAAAAATGAAAGAAGTTTTAAAACAGTGGAAGAGGTTCGAAAATTCATTGGCATCGCCATCGACCCAAAGCCGACATAATTTTCTCGACAAGAGATTCGTCAATTACCCGACAGATAGAACAAAGTTACAGAAAATAACGATGGATGTTTCTAGGATTGAAATGTTATCCACTTCTCTGTAAACATTCATTTTCTATAAAGAAACATGCACGAGATTAATTCGTACGCCTTATATTTAAAACGATTTGATAAAAATGGCTAAAGTTGTAATAAAATATTATATATATATATATATATAATATACATACATATATACTCGTATATACATATATATATATATAAATATATACACATATATATATATATATATATATATATATATATATATATATACACACACATAACAATCATCTTTCCACTATATATGATACATTGAGCGACACAAATCACTCCGACTTACAATGCAATTCAGCGCGCAGAGGAGCAGAGGTGCTGCGTTTCGTTACACGTTCAACCGCATGAATCTAATTCACCGTACCGTCCGTAAATAAGTTTTACTTCAATGAACCTCTTTTATATTATATTTTGGACATTTTATATATGTTTATAACATAAATGCTGCAGGTCTGAAATACAGACAACAAATATTTGCTTACTGTTATTGTTTAATACTAATTATTGCTACAGTGAATATAACCTCGCGGGTTCTGTTACTTAACTGACTTAAGAGATCTCAACTACCGTTCATATACTGTCCTCTGTATGATGAAATTGTATTTTAGTGTGTGAACACAGAGATCACGACATGAACGTGACAATACTTTTGTTAAGACGGATACATAACTTAGATAAAATGACAGGTCAGTTGAAATTCATTAGTCAGAACGGACACACCGTGCCTCATTTATAAATATGTACAGTAGCGAGGAAGGACACATAACACCTCGCATAGAAAAAAGAAATATGTTCTACAACAGATATGTTTATAGAACGACAGTAAAACGATAAATAAGAGAAATAGTGCGAGACAAAATCGCCACCCTTAGTTTTTTCTGAACGGCTTTTACGTACGTCATCGACAAACAACAAACTTTGCACTAAAATCATTTCCACAGGCGTTAGTGACTCGAAATACGGTAAAGTTTAGTGTAACGAGCTAGTTTTTAATAATAAAACTTGCACAGACGGCAAAAGCAGGTATTTTGTAAAATGCGCGCATGAAATGCAGTGTTTTAAAAACACACTGACGGAAGTTTCGTACGGTATTTTTGAAAAATGTTTATATATATATATATAATATATATATATGTATCTGTGTGTGTGTGTGAACGTGTATGAAAACTAATGGAACGCACTTTTTCCGGAAAAACTTTTTGTCACCGTGGAGGACCGCGTCAAACGACGCCCGGTTTGTTTACATTTCTCGCCCGTTGTCCTCGTCCGCGCCGTCCGTCCCGCTCGCGTCCGTCGACCGTACGCGACGTCCGTCTCGCTCTGGCGCCGAGTCGCGCGCAAAAACCGGTCGGCCGCAAGAGATACCTGAACCGCGGAATTTTCACTCCATATTAAAAACAAAAGTTTTAATTATGAAAACACGTCGGCGTCGACGTAGGACGCGCCGGACCGACGCCGACGCCGCCCGTGCGGGTTTTTTCCCGTCCGTCCGTTCGCACATAATGTAATTATGAAATATTGTACGAAAAATAAGCCCGCCGCATTAATTTTCGTCAAGAGATTTATTTCTAATTAAGAGCGTTAGTGTTGTTACGGAAACGAACATTTTCATTAACCGGCGCGCCGATCAGACGGACGGTTTTTCCGGTTTTTGTTACGTTACGTTTCGTTTTATTTTTATTTATGTATATATATATATATATATATATATATACATACATATATATATATATATACATACATATATATATATATATATATATATATATATATATATATATATGTATATTATCTCCGGTCGCGTTTCACGTACTGTTTTTCTCGCCACTGCGGCGCAGAGAGTCATATTTTTACCTTCGTTTTCGTTTTGAACGAAGGCTGTCTTTTTTCTTGTCAGGGTTGTTTCGGTAGACGGTCTTCAAGTCATAGTGGTTTCATTTTCAACATTAAGCAAATTAAAAAATCAATCGTACATTAAAAAGTCAAACACTTTTAATTCGATAAGACAACAATAAATATTTTTACAATCCGATACAGACATTATTTAATGGTAGTTCGATTGTTCTAACTATACATTTGTGTATGTTAATTGTTTTCATTTCAACTGTCATCAGTTCTGCCATAGCGATTAAAACAATTGACTCTTTTTTGTTAAAACAATAGAAACTTAATACTAGATTTACTTTGTTCAGTTTCGCCTACTTGATATATTCATTACACGTCTTTTGTCATAGAAACATTAGCCTTCTTTGTTACTTAATTTTTATGACTATTTTAGCAACTGCCTATGCTAGCACAATGTTTTTTTTTCGAGATGTACTTAAAACAAATGAACTTTGTTTTGTTCCGCCTACTCGATATGTTCAATACATATATTTTATCATAGAAACATTATTCTTCATTATTAATAAGTTTGATGCCTATTTCAACATCTACCAATTCTAGCGCAATTGTTTTTTGTTCGAATCATACTTAAAATAAACGCTTTTTTTCGGTTCCGTCTACTTGATATCTTCAGTACAATTTTTTTGTCATATGAATATTAGCCGTCTCTATTATTAAATTTTATGACTGTTCCAACAACAATCACTGCTACCACAATTGTTTTTTCCGGGATATACTTAAAACAAACGAACATTGTTCAGTTCTTCCTTTTTGATGTATTCATTTTATATTTTTTTTTTCATAGAAACATTAGCTTTCTTTATTACTGAATTTTATGATTTTCTCAACAACTATCAATGCTACCAAAATTGTTTTTTTTCCGGGCTATATTTAAAACAAACGAACGTAGTTCAGTTTCGCGTTCTTGATATATTAATTACATTTTTTCATAGAAACACTAGCCTTCTTTATTACTAAATTTCATGACTATTTCAACAACTTTCAATGCCATCACAATTGTCTTTTGTTCGAGCTATAATTAAAACAAACGAACTTTGTTTAGTTTCGCCCACTTGATATATTCATTCTATGTTTGTTCTTTTCATATAAACATTAGTCTTCTTTATTATTAAATTCTATGAGTATTTCAACAATAATCACTGCTACCGCAATTGTTTTTTTTCGAGATATACTCAAAATAATCGAACTTTGTTTAGTTCCGCCTACTTGATATATTTATTATATGTTTTTTTTTTCGTAGAAACATTAGCCTTCTTTATTATTAAATTTTATGACTATTTCGACAACTTTCAATGCTAACACAATTGTTTTTTGTTCGAGCTATACTTAAAACAAACGAACTTTGTTTAGTTCCGTTTACTTGATATTTTCATTAGATTTTATTATAGACTACTTTATCACAGAAATATAAGCTTTCTTTATTATTAAATAACATGGACATTTAAACAGCCAGTACTACAGAAATGATTGTTTTTTTTGTTTGAATTACACTGAAAACAATTGAATTTTCTTATTAGACTTATATTATTTAGTTACGCTTACTTGATGACTTCATTAAATATTAGGTGTGAAAATTAATTAAATTCTTTTAAATTAAGTTAATCTTAATTCTGTTTTAAATTGAAACATTTTTCATCGTTTTAGGATTTGAAGTGCCAATCTTAATATCTGAAAACACTATATATCTTGGCCAGTGGCATAACCACACAAAACAGTAGTGAACACGATGATGTCCGAAAAGAAACATTAGGCTTAACGTACAGAGATTCTGTCCATTCATATTATTCCCAGTTGGTTGTTGGTTAAAGAGATTTTTGAACGTGCATGTATATACAGTATGGGACAAAAATAAAGCACGCAATGTTTTCCTCATTAACGTTTTGTTAAATTTTAGGTGTAAAAATTAATTCGGTGCCTTCGAATTGAATCAATCATAATTCTATTTTGAATTTAAATATTTTATTGTCGTTTTACGATTCTGAGGTGTCAAACTTAACATTTAAAATCACTATATGTCTTGGTCAAGCAGTTGGAGTCACCTTACAAAACAGTTCTGAACACGGTAGCGTTCGAAAATCAGCATATTAGGCATTGCATACTTTTCGCATTACAGTTGAACAAAAAAATGATGCCGAAGTCACAGGAATGATTTGTTTAGCTTTGAAGAAGGATGTAATCATGCAAAAAGGTGGAAAGGTTCGAAAATACACTACAGGTTCATCGACTGAAAACTGTCATCTTTTTTCGATAGGGGATTCTTCAGTTACCGGCTGATGGTTGACAAAGTTTCACAAAAAAATGTATTCCACTTTCCCCTAAATATTCATTATCTTTAAAAATTGCACCGAATTACTTTGTCCGACACTTAATAATTCTCTTCTGTTTTTGTCCTTTAGATTCTTTTGACTTAATTACATTTATTTTATTTATGTTTATATCTTCTTAAATTAAATTGTTACTGCGCGAGTATCATCATTATTTTCCTCTGATCTGAATACAAACGTGCAATATTGATCTATTACTTGTGACCTTACACGTTTATATTCGACGAACGTGTGGACACAATAGAACACTGGAAATATTTTCTTAGGGCCGATCCGGAGCGTTGAATGTTTCTTTCTGATCTCTCGCCCGCTATACTTTTCGAACGGTCCTCTCGTACATAAACACACAATGTGAAAAATCGTCCGTGTGAAATGTCGAGCGGCAGTTCAAAGCCCGGCCGAGGAGAGGCCGTCCACAAACGCAACGGAACGAAAATAGAACGACCGTTCGGCCGGTGCGCGCCGCGACGCTGGATGCGCACGTCCTTCACTCGTTCGCCCGCCCGCCCGTCCGTCCGCACTGTTTAGATATAAACTAATTTGCATTTTCAAATACTCGATGATTACACACATCCCGCTTGACATTTCATACCGTGTAATAGTAATTTCGCACGAGAGCGTGACGTGGCGTGCGGACGGGGCGGCGGACGCCCCGGACGACAGCACGAGACGTGCGTTTTGTCTGCGACGACGAGGTCAGGCGGTCGCAACGACGAACGCCGTACGTACATACGGACGAGCCCCAGACGCGCGGCGTCGTTAATTTATTTCCTTAATCCGGTCGACGTGGCGGTTAGACGACGCCGAAAGTCTCCGCGCGGACCCAGAGGAAATTATTATTTCGACGCTGTACGTCACGGCGACGCAACGACACGAGATACGAATCAACGGGCGCGCACCTCTGCGCCCCACGACGGACCGGGTTAATGTGCTCGGTGTGTGCGAGCTCGCAATTAGACGGTCCGTATATATGCGGATGCGGTTTCGTGTTTCGTCGAACCGCTGATCCCGTACAACGGATAGAATGTGCGTGCGACGTTCGTCGCTGTTAATATTTTATAAGGACACTGTCGCTCGGTTAACGGATCTGATCTGATCTCGAGGATACACACATCTGACGCGTTCACTCGACGTCCTTTCTGCGAATCCATCGAGCAGCGGATTGTGTTCAAGTCGACGCAGGCGGAAGTCTCTGAGCTGAGAATTTATTCTAATTTCAATTGCAATATTCATGTGTTCAAACAGAGATAGACGTTTGGATGAATATTAGAATATTAGGACGAGTTGACAAGTTGATAAGTTGACACACCGATAACGAGAGGATGTATATTTCTTTTTGTAATTATATTAGGTGTGAAAAATAATCCCGCGCCTTTAAATTGAATCAATCAAAACTCTGTTTTAAAATAAAACATTTTCTAGTCATTTCAGGATTTTCAAGTGTCAATCTTAACATTTAAAAGTCTCTTAACATCAAGTAGTTGGCATTACCTCACAAAACAGTAGTTGTGAAGACAATGGTGTCCGAAAAGCAGCATATCAGGCGTTGCATAGTTTTTACATTCGAGTTGAAAAAATTTAACAAAATCGCAAGAATGATTTGTAGTACTTTAGATGAAGGTGTTGTAACGTACAAAAAAAATGAAAGATTTTTTAAAACAGTAGAAGAGGTTCGAAAATTCATTAGCATCGTCATCGACCCAAAGCCGACATATTGTTCTCGACAAGAGATTCGTAAATTACTCGACAGATAGAATAAAGTTATACAAAATAACGATGGATGTTTCGAGGATTGAAATGTTATCCATTTCTCTGTAAACATTCATTTTCTATAATGAAACATGCACGGGATTAATCTGTACGCCTACAGCATAAAATTTATATTCATACTAAGTGTATAGACAGAGTATTGTTTCCTGGAAAAATAGAGTTTACCGGGAAAGAAATATTTAAAAAATAAATTATTCTATATTTACAGCTCTGAAGTTTTACTTCAACCGCGCGTGGCCTCGCACGCACACGTTTTTTTTTCTATTTTTCATGGTTTTTCTTTATTATAATTATGCACGTTTCTTCCCGAAGAATCAGCTTAATGTGGGATCAAGTAGTTTCTTTTTTCAATAGTTCTCGCGTTCGATGTTTGAGTGAGACCCGCGACACGCGCTCGACCCCTTTCACACGGAAACATTCACTCATAATTCCGTACCGAGTGGCGTTCGGTGCTCGACCGCCGACGTCGACGCCGCCGCCGTCGTACGGGATAAGAGCATCGGAATTAAAGCGTCGCCGTTGTGCAAACACATAACACTGAAACCCTGTCAGGTATTAACGCACATCCACCGAATCTATAATAAACGAGCGTGTGTACAGAGCGGCGCGGCCTATTTTTCCGGATAGTTTTCGGCGCGCCGGGCGCGCAGATACGGGACGCGGACCTATCTAAACAGCGCGTTAATCTTGTTTAATTAATTACCGCGCACACGTCGGAAATCATATCCGTCGAATCAATTCGCCGACGCGTGCGGACCGACCGATTCCGGCTAATCCGTGCGACGTCTCCGAACGAACGCGCGCGTTTCTGACCCGACGCGCGGCGCTATTTAATCCGCGGAGACGCTCGCGGCGCCGGTGATGTATGAATGGGGTCGGCGTCGTTCCGACGAACTCGCTGCGATTACGGTTGAACATTCGTTCGAACGGCGCGTCGATCGGATGAACGGGCCGTCGCTGAAGCTGCACTGATACGTGGGCGGTTTGAAGAGTAACCTGGTTCGCTGTTAGTGACAGCAGCTTCGGTTTTTTTTCAAAATTTACTTTACTTTTCGATATAATTTTCTCGTAACTCAAAACATTGTCTTCAACGTTTTTCCAGCTTTGAAATTTCATTCCGGAAGTGGGTTTCTTCGAGGTCCTCGAAATAGCAGTTCGTGACTTCTATCACTTCTTCATTTGGCCCAAATTCTTTTTCAGTCAGGAAAGTTTTGAATGTCGGAAACAAATAGAAGTTAAAGCGAGCCAATTCGTGTGAATGAGGCGGATCAGGAAAGATTTCGCTGAGCGACAACGCTTGAACGAGCCGGCGCATTGTCATGGTGGAACAATACTTTTCTCTTAGCGATTCCGGGACGTTTTTCCGCGACCGCCGCTTTCAACTTCTCCAAAAGTGTTGCGTAGTATTGGCCCAGTATCTGTGTTGTCTTTCTGAAGACAATCGATCAAGAGATTCCTTTTTGTATCCCAGGACACCGACGCCGTTGCCTTTTCAGTCAAGTGAACGGTCTTTGCATCCTTCGGAAACAATTTACCGTGATCAGACCACGGCTTTGACCGCATTTTTGATTCTGGTGTAATGACGAATCCGAGTTCTATTTATGGATACAAAATGCTGCATGAAATCCTTTTGATTCTTCTTAAACAGTTCCAAGAAGTCGGTTTATGTTCGTGCATGAACGCGTTTTTTCTCTGCAGTGAGCAAAATCTTGCGGAAAGTCCTTCCATACGCAACTTAATATGAAAAATGAAATGCGATTGCTCATTTGAGATGCCTATACCCTCTTCTACCTCGCTTACTCACTCCTCTATCGGACAGAACTGTATCGTGGAGTGTATCTATGATTTCTGGCGTGACAGCTGTTTTCGGGCCTCCTGAGCGCTGTGCAACTTAGATGCCCGTTCTTCCACGTTTAAATTCATTCACCCAAAGTGTAACGATTTCACAGGAAAGACATCATTCACACAGTGTAGAAAATATCATCTCATAGATTTATTTCCTTGTCTTCCCTTTCAAAAGAAAGAACTGACTCACACCTCGAATTCCAATTTCATCCGTTTTGCACTTTGTTGCTTGTGTTGAAACACCCGTTAAACGAAGAATTAACGACTTGTAACTTTACATGCGTTACTAAGAGAGATGGAACTATATGAAAAAACACCCATACGTCCCCTTCCTCTCAGAGAGTACATGTACCAAGTTTTTCTTCAAACATCCCTCGTGGTGTCTGACAGATTGGTTTCAGGAACGAATTCGTGTAACCGTTTCAATTCAATGACTTTTCGAATAAAATCGAACGATTATTACAAGACGTTGAAAGTCTCTTTTCTTTTAAATGATATTTGAACGGCCATAGATGCTAATAGTTTTAGATTCTGAACGACTGAGTCACGTCTAACAAGCAAATTTGTATCAGAGGGCATAACAGACATTCCCAAGTCGATAAGAATAGAATATTTCAACCATTAGAATATTTAAGCTTAGAAAAATGGTGTTTTTCTTTTTAAGAAAATTATTATCTTAACTTTTCAATATTAAGGTTGGTTTTAAGAACGGCTTTCTCATTCTTTTCTCAAACCACAAAAAACTACTCTGACCAAAAATGATCCTTAAAAGATAATTCTTCGAAAATATTACGGTGGTAGAAAAATAATTGCAGTTTATGATATTCAATTCGTGTACGTTTTTCTGTTTTTTGATTTTCGTAACTGTGGTAAGTGATCCAAAACTGTTGGATGACTAACATTTATCTTTTGCAAGCTCTTGAATTTTTGTCCGTGGTTCTGATTCAACTAACGCTTCCAGTCGCTCGTTATGAACTGAAGAATGATTCTCGCGACCTTCTTCATCTTCAAGGCTCTCATCCTCAGCATGAAATTTTTGGACCTTAACATTTCCCACACCGAAAGTATCATTTAGTTTACGGACATTTTTTGTTGCTTTACCGCCCGTTTTGAAATTGTATAAAAAATTGCACTTATTTATTTTTTTCCATCTCTAATTCAATAGCTCAATTTCAAGCGAAATTAATAATAAAACAAAAGTCGTGTTACCAAAATACAGACCGAAAAACTCACTTTTAAATGATAGTAACATGAACACTGGGAAATGACACTTTCATTGAAAAGAAAATAAGATAAAAATTATAAAAACGAAAACTGTAATCCTTTTCATACCAACCTAACATTTTCTGGAAGTGGTTTTACTTTTCATCTCTTCTTATAGAACTGAGAGCTCTTTAACAGAAAGGTTTGTATACTCTAGATTCCAATCACTGTGGGCAGTGTTTAATCAAAATTGAATGCACACTTACATTAAAAAAATTAAGGTTAGAATTCAGAAAACGAAAATCACATTTACTTTCCTACCAACGTGATACAATTTAGGGACGAGTCCGTTGCATTTGCATGTAATGAATTTTGAATCAAGTCTGTTCATGTTTGATTAAATCATTTTGAGTTTCACAAGTTCTTCTTTTCCATCTACCAAACCACAAAGGTAATTTTCTACATCTGTACGCTTTGAATGTGACGGAATCGCCGACGAAATGCTCATAAGCGACAATCATAAATGATCAATAAATATTTTTTGGACATTTTTGACCAGAAAAATGTTTTACGGGTATCTGACATGCAGAAGGATTTCATTTTCGAAAGAAAATGTTGCCAGAGTGTCATTGCATTTTGAAGCTCTAAGATTAAATTTGTTAAGATTAGTTTATTGATGAGTTTGTTGCATTTATATGTAAAGAATACAGGTCGGGTCTGTTCAGGTTTGTTTATATCTGTTTAAGTTTCAGAAATTCTTCTCTCTTCATCTCATCAACCGTAGATTTTTTTTCTATATTTCTGCGCTTCGAAGGTACAGATTCATTGGCTTACTTGAACAAGCTGTTCTTGAAAAAAAGTCAATCTGATGTATTTAAAAGTGTATCACGTACCGTTCATAAAAAAAGGAATCGCTCAAGACGTATCTAGTGCTAGATAATTTTTTCTAAGCACCGTTATGGTGATGAGCGGGGAAAACGACGGCACGGGGACAGGTGGGAACCGTGCGGATACGACGGCAAAGGTTAATGATGATGTCTTGATGGTCGTCGAGAAAGGACAGGCGGCGACGTTGTCCTCGGAAGCGATACGTCTCACAGTATATATTGATTATCGTGAACTTTGTCGTACAGAAGTGAAATGCTGATGATGTGTGGCGGTGTCCGTGGAGTCGAACGACGGAACGCCCGTCCGTGTTTTTTTCCCCTCGTCTTCTCCGCCTCTTTATCCATGACGGCGTACGCGTTTACAACGCGTACACATTTCAGTCTGAATTTTTTCAATTAATTTCGACTTACGAGGGAGTTTATGTAAATTATTCCACCTTTTTTATATTCGTATTTCCTTTATGTTTTGTTAAGAATTTTTTTCCCTAATTGATTGAAAATATGATTCGTTGAGTTTTCATACAATTACACTGTACCCGTATACTAAAACATATTCTACAAATAATGAAGCATTCTTGTTCGAATAATGTTCTACGATTTAATATTTAGAATAACTCGTTACTCGATTTATGTTGTACTTGAAAATTTCCTCGAGAATGATATTTATAACTTTATTCTTAATTCTCTTAAAATATCAATAAGAATGATATTTATAACTTTATTCGTATTTATCTGAAAATATCCTCAAGAATGATATTTATAACTTTATTCTTATTTCTCTTAAAATATCAATAAGAATGATATTTATAACTTTATTCGTATTTATCTGAAAATATCCTCAAGAATGATATTTATAATTTTATTCGTGTTTCTCTTAAAATATCAATAAGAGTGATATTTATAATTTTATTCGTATTTATCTTAAAATCAAAGATGTTACAAAAATAGTCTGATGATCCATTTTAAAAATATGGAATAGAACATTAATAGAAATACAAATATTTCTCTCTATTATTGTGCAGTGTAAAAAAACAGGACAAAGATCAAAATACGAAATATAGCGTTTATTTTATCAACTATCCTTATCGGATATCTGTCGAAATGTCTAGTTGGTCATGCACGGTAGACAAGGTAAATTAACTACCCTTTAATGTAATAGAGTACTTACAAAATCAAATCGTTACCTGTGAAAAATATCCATCAATAAGCGAGATGGAGATATGACGCTTCATTAAAAATCAAATCTCCGTTTCTGTCTCAAATACAGAATTTATTTTTCCAACGCTACCTTCATTCGCTTTTTATTTAGAAAGATATTAATATTTATATGTATTGAAAAAAGATAAAGCAACATTTAAGAATGTGAAACATATAACTTTCCTTTACAATTAATTACTTTATATAAGTATATATATATATATATATATATATATATGTATGTATGTATGTATGTGTGTGTGTATGTATATTTACAATCATTTCCATTCTAAATATAACAGACAAAATTCTTCTGTAAAATATACAAGGAAAAAAATAGAAAACTGGAAACAGCTTTTCTTCGAGATTCCCTATTACAAAAAGTTAAAAATACATTTCTTAGGAGATCAAAAACACACTATATTCAATGAATATTAAAGATAAGAAACTATCAAGATCTACGAACTTTATTTTATTGCATAACAAACTATCTAAAAAGCAAAAGTACCCACAGAGGAATTAATTATTGGTATAATAGGGCACAGTTGTTTAAGTCCTAAATCAATTACTAATAATAAATTTCAACTTATTCCATAATATTATAAATATAAATAAGCATGTTCTAAGCCAATCAAATAACAAAAATAATTTTGACCAGCTAGATCAGAAAAATACTCCACTGTGCGGCGCTCTAAAACAAAATCCAAACCCCGATAACCAGAAACGTCTATTTCATCATTGTGATTCATAAAATACAAAATCATAAAAATACATTAGTTTTCAGAAACGATTGTCAGGAGCTGTGTCAATAATTCTGGCACTGTGGACTTGTGAGAAAATAATTTCGGTTTCTGTATTTTGTTATTGTTTTTTTTCTTCTTTACATAATAGAGAAGAAAATGTCTAATTCCTGAAATAAATTTAGATTCAAAATAATAAAAAGTGTAGAAATTATTTAGATCTCATTCTATTTTTTTCTACTCATTTTGCAGTAAATAATTTTGGCACCTACTGTATTCATATGTGTATATATATATATATATATATATCTTTGTGCGTTTGTACTTTCGTTTTCCGTCGACATTCGTGTAAGCAAACGCGACGGAACGCCGTTAATCCGCTATTTACGTTTCCTCCGGGTGATATTTCCGCCGCTTTTAAATATACGCCGACGATAATGGCACACAGCGCATAAACCACACACACACGCCGTGGTCACGTGTGCACGTGTGCGGCCGTTACGTGTTAATATTGTTTTTTTTTCTCTCGGCGCGCAATACGATCGGCCGAATGATTAGACGGACGGAACAGAAGCGAATGGCACGTAAACGATCGACGTGCCTGTGACATTATGAAACAAGTGCATCGGATAAAAACGGTGGGACGACTGTTTTACGAATGTCATATGTCTCGTCGCACGAGGAACAGTGCGATCGAGGTGGCCGCGTTGCGTCGGACAGTCGTCGAGCGCGTATCTAGTGGGCGGGATTTGAACGGACGTCTGTAATCAGGTACGGAATCTGTTTTTGTGTCGATCATGCGATTGTTATTATTTTATTTTTTATTTTGTTAATAACGCGCACACTTTCTATTTTTACTTTAAGTTCATTCAGTAGTACTATAAATGTATGTAAACTAATCTGATTAGAAAACATGTTCCAGACATAGTATTCTAGATATATTATTGACGACTTTATCGAAATGGCTTTAGATTTTTGTCACTCCAGATAAAAAATGTGCCGTGCAGGATATGAAATTAAAATTTCCTGTTTCACAAATGTATTCTTTTCTTACAACCACAAAAAAAAACTGTTCGTTTAAAAATATTCAACAAATCGCTAATCCTAAGTCCCAGTTCGATCATCAAAGTACAGAAAAGTCTAACTGGCTAGATTTTTTGGTACCTTGACGCTCTGAAGATAACGGTATTTAGATTAGAAAATAACTTTTTTGCGTGCAGAAATAATTGATTTATGAAAATGCATTCAGCTACATTGTCAGAACTACATTCTAATTATTGCCTGCTTTTTGAAACTCTAAGTGTCTGAAGTGTAAACATACGATTCATATACAAAGCCAAGCCAAAAAGCGAGATAAACTGTTGTTCGACGTACATGATTTCAATTCCAATATCCCAAATAGCTCCTGGTCAAAATTTTTCACTGAGCCGCTCCATCATTACAACTCATTGATTGTTTGACTTGTTTTCGGAATGTTTGAAACCCAGAATGACATTTTAAAATACAAACGAGTTCCCTTCTTAAAAAAACATTGTACTGGAATTAGTTGAAAGTTATTATTAGTAATTGATTTAGGACTTAAACAACTGTGCCCTATTCTACCAATAATCAATTCCGCTGTCGGTACTTTTGCTTTTTAGATAGTTTGTTATGCAATAAAATAAGGTTCGTAGATCTAGACAGTTTCATATCTTTAGTATTCATTGAATATAGTGCGTTTTTGATCTGCTAAGAAATGTGTTTTTAACATTTTGTAATAGGGAATCTCAAAGAAAAACTGTTTCCAGTTTTCTATTTTTTTCCTTGTATATTTTATAGAAGAATTTTGTCTGTCGTATTTAGAATGGAAAAGATTGTAAATATACATACGCACATACATATATATATATATAAAGCAATTAATTGTAAAGGACAGTTATATGTTTAACATTATTAAGTGTTGTTTTATCTTTTTTCAGTACATATAAATATTAATTTCTTTCTAAGCAAAAGCGAATGAAGGTAGCGTTGGAAAAATAAATTATGTATTTGAGACAGAAAGCGATATTTGATTTTTAATGAAACGTCATATTTCCATCTCATTCATTGATGGATATTTTTCACTGGTAACGTTGATTTTGTAACTACTTTAATACGCTAAAGGGTAGTAATTCACCTTTGTCTACCGTGCATGACCAACTAGACATTTCATCAGACATCTGATAAGGATAGTTGATAAAATAAACACTTTATTTCGTATTTCGATCTTTGTCCTGTTTTTTTTTTGACACTGCATAATAATAGACGGAAATATTTGTATTTTTTTTATTGTTCTATTCCATATTTTTAGAATGGAATCATCAGACTATTCTTGTAACATCTGTGATTTTCAGATAAATACGAATAAAATTATAAATAAGATTCTTGTTGATATTTTCAGATAAATAAGAATAAAATTATAAATATCTTTCTTGAGGAAATTTTAATAGAAATAAGAATAAAATTATAAATATCTTTCTTGAGGAAATTTTAATAGAAATAAGAATAAAATTATAAATCTCTTTCTTGAAGAAATTTTCAAGTAGAATATAAACGAGTAATGAGTTATTCTAAATATTAAATCGTAGAACATTTATTTTGTAACTACTCTTACATATTATATATATATATATATATATATATATATATATATATATATATATATATATATATATATATATATATATATATATATATATATATATATATTGTATATATATATATATATTGTATATATATATATATATATATATATATATATATATATATATATTGTATATATATATATATATATATATATGCGTGTGTGTGTTAATATGAGTGTGCGTATGTATGTGGAGGATTTATGGACGGGAAACCGTTTGCAAGTACGTGCGCGTACGTTCTTCACAATTGAATAATTAAACGCGGACGTGTCGATGTGCGGAAGTAAAGGATTTTTCTGTCGACCGCGTGCCACCGGTTCGATTCTATTGACAAATTCGTGGCGCGCACGCGGCACGAACTGATTCCGATACGAATTCATTACGACGAGTGCGAGCTGCAGATTATCTTAGTGACTGGCGAGACGTGTCGTCGAATAGTCGGTCACGAGTTCGATTCGACGCTCGTGACACATGGTAATTTTCATTCAAGGCTTCGGCGCGTTCGACTGAAAATATGTAAATGGTTTAAAAGCCAGTTAAGGAAACAAACCGCGCGTTGAGTAACGGATCGAGCTCGTTATTTTAGAACGTTTATACGGCCTTCGCACGAATGTTTTTTTTAAAAAAAACGCCATCATGTGACACGACGCTGTTAAGAAAGTAGAATTCGTTTTTTTTTTATTATTTATTTTCGATACAAATAATAAATAGTAAGTATTCTACGGTTTTCTAGTAAAATGATGGTTTTTTGTATGAAAGGAGTTGGTATTAGATGTACAGATTGATTTCGTGGTACCATTTTAATAGAAAATAGATGTTCATTTACAGAAAAATTGGAATACATTCCAGTGACTCATTATTTTGTATAACTTTGCACTATCTACGACGAACGTCTTATTTTCCACGTAAGATATGTCTAAATCATTGTTACCTGAATTAGTGTCCGAACTGTCTTCATTTATGCTAGTTAGTTTTTTTCAATTCTTCTAACATTTTTTTGCTTCCTGTAAATAGTTTCATAATTGACTAGGATATACCAAAAATAAATTTCAATTCGCTGTAAAAATATTTTTATATTTTTTTCACACAATACATTTTTTCAACTAGAACTTTATAACATTAGAAATACAACTGATAATGATTGCGTCTTGATTGCATCTACTAGTTGGCGCTATTAATTCTAAACTGAAATAAAATCATAAGCTCGAACAAAATAACCTCACTTATAACGGCCGGAGGGGGAGATTGTTGGGGCTGCCATATGAAGGACATAGTTTATTCAATATAGTCTCTATATGACAAGTATCGTTTCATAGATGGTCGATAAATTATTATAAAGTTTGAAATTGCTAAACCCGTCATTTTAACTGGTTTTGGTATAATTAGGTGTAGGTCAGACAGATTATGGAAGCTAAAGTGGCTTGAGTTGAAATTGAATAGGAATATGTAACTGTTCTTATATTTTATTAAAAGTCATCATAAATTCCTACAACAATAAATACCTTACATTAATATTTTTAAAGCCTGGAATCTGAAAACCGTCAAAATGACGGGCTTGGTAGTTCTAGTGTTAAAAATAAACATATAGTTTATGTTTTTTAAATATTTATCGAAAGAATTCTATTATATTTTCATAGTGCCATCCTTCTTTCATACTATTTTCATTATGTTTATTAAACACTATAATTTTAATTTCATTTAAATTTAGTTTCAACCTGATAATATCACAGTATCATTTCATTCTATACAACGAAACTTCTTACAGGACAAATAAAAGTACTTAGTATTTTCAGGCTCGTCACGCCGTACAAAAAACAAACAGATCGCAACATTTCTTATAAAAACCAACCTGTAAACCAGTACTTATCTGCATCTCCCATTAATTCAGATGTAAAGAACATAATTTTGAAAATTGTAAACCGCTTGAATACCTCATAAAATATATTCATCTTATAAATGAACATTTCAGTAATTCCGAACGATGTACACAAACATTTTCCATGCTGAACGAACACCTTTTCTCAGGCGCACGTATAACATTCCCTTTAAGAGACACCGTACGTCTTGGCGCGTCTCCGTGTCAAGTACATAATTTAAAAATACACTGTCTTGCGAGAGGACGGAAAAAAAAGAATGTATAAGCCGAACGGTGTGTAAATAAGACGCGCGAGTTATTATCCCGGTTTCGATGGGGACGCGCGCCTAGTTCAGCTGACGCGCCCGCATCCATCTTCGCCGACGTCGCGCCGCTGGCACTGACATCAATATGTCTTTTATGTATGGGCGTCTCTAGTAACAGGTGCCCGTACACGAAAAGTGCGACAATGTGTTATATAAACGGATACGTGCAACGGGGCTGCACATTTCGGCGCTAATGAGGTGTACGAGGGGTCGGATTCGATGCTCTTCTGCGAGACTTGCGTGCCGGGTGAAAACACGTGAGAAAAATGTAAGGGGTTGATCTCTATTTAGAATTCTTAAATCTATTTTATTTTTTTTTAAAAAAAACTTACAAGAAATTAAGGTCGCCGCTAAAGATTATCAGGAATCGACAATCATCAGACTCTCATTTTCAATCACACTTTACTGCCATAATAAAAAGAATTGTTACAGGTTAGCAAAATTCATTTCGATAATTGTTATTATATCAAAAAGTAAACGTTCTTTCTTTTCTTGTTTCACACAATATACTTGCTTGTTTACTCTTTGTTTCACAACAATGGACCCATGTCTTATCATCAAATGAGACAATTTCCCTCTAGTCTATTAATAGAGTAAAGATATCAAAAAGTTTCTTCCAGGCCAGATTCCTGAAACTTAACGAGCATTTAACTAGTGCATACAAATTAAGAAAGATTGTACAAGAAAATAGTTTCATAAAAATCTGTATGTAAAATAAAAATTGTTTAAATTTTCGATTCCCCCCTTTAAAAATTCAAATACACGACACGTTTATCAAAAATGAAAAGTAATATCGGACAGTTCAATATTCAAAACGAATGACATGTAAACAACATAAAAAAGTTTAATTAGAAATAATCGCTTCAAATAGAAAGATTGAAAAAAAAAACATTGAAATGTATTTTACATATATTGACAAATTCAACAGAATGATCGAAAGTGCCTGAGATAGGTCAAACAAAAACATATATCATACAGTAGGCTGCGTATGCACTCAATTATATCATCAAAAATAATCATGATTTTCGACCAGTCAACAAAAACTTGTCCATCTACTTTTCATGTTTATTCGGCAACAGTTTAAAATCAAACATGAATAACATTCAAACGACCAGATCACCATAGCTGTGATATTACGAAACAAGTACGTCGAAAGAAAACGAAACAATTGTTTTCAATACGGTAAATACTTTCGTAAGAAGTATAACGATCGAGTTAGCCGAGACGAGTTAAACAGAAATAGAGAGTAGGCTGTATTTAGTAGGCTGTAAACGCACTTTTATAGAGTCAGACGTGACTCGTTCCCGTTCAGTGTACAAGCGCTTGTTCGTTTTTGTTTTGTTTTTGTGTTTTTTTTTTTGTTTGTTTTTAATTGACATTCGTGTTTTACTATTAAACTGTTCTGCATGTTCTACACGTCGATCAGAAGTCACATGCACTGTTCGACACTTTTCAATTTGAAACGAGTAACGTGTAAATAGTCCGAACGATCTGATCGCCATGCCTGTGATACTACAAAACAGAAGTTTTGAATGTACCGAGAATGTCGTCGAAAAATTATCCGCAGTTAAACAGTAATTGAAACAAGTATGTTGTATTTATGTTTAATTTTATGATTAGGCATGCTTTTTTGTTCATTCTGTGTTTTTCAATTGTTTGTACGTTTTTCTGATATTCGTGTTTTGTTTTCTTTTTCATAAATTTGTCAGATGTTATAAAAAAACATATGATTGTCTAACGATAAATCTGATCGCCATGTTTGTGACATTATGAAACAAAAGTTTTGACCAAAACATGGTAACAGGAGTCAGAAGGACGGGAAAATTTCAAAACGAAATAATTAAATGAATTTTTATTTTTACATATTTTTTTTATATATTCTTGTTAGGTATATCGGGCTATTTTTTTTCTTTTTCAAAATAACGTTCGATACATGAACACCATTTCACCGTACACATTCCTATAATATTTGGAAATTTTCCATTATGCTTCTTAACATGTCTGCTGGAATCCTAGAAATTGATTCTTAGATTTTTAATTCAAATTCAGGGATAGTGTATGGACGATCGATGTACACCTTGTCGTTTAGATTACCCGCATAAAAAATCACACGCCGTCAAACCTGGAGATCTTGCTGTTCGAAAAACATCTCAGTTTTTGAAAATGGTACTGTTCGGAAAGAGCGCACTTATAGCAGACAATCTAGCGGTATGATTCCTGGCCAGATCTTGCTGGAACAATGTAATTTGTAGAAATCGAATTAATTCGTGCTACAGAAATGTTGTAATCACATCGTAGGCAACGCGCTAGAGGAACTCTAACATGGTCGATGTTTCCTGATTTAATTACTGTCCTTCTGGACGTCTGATGCATGAAATTTAATCTGGGACCAGTTTTCTCAAACTTCTGATCCCACAAGTTAATGGCATAAGAGATCCGCACCTGTCCACGACCCGGAATGTCTTGATGCTTGCGGAATAGCAGTTGTACAGTTTTAGCAGACTCGCCATTTGTCTGAAATGATTTCACAG
This sequence comes from Acanthacorydalis orientalis, assembly GCA_034766995.1. NCBI lineage: Eukaryota > Metazoa > Arthropoda > Insecta > Megaloptera > Corydalidae > Acanthacorydalis > Acanthacorydalis orientalis. Next base: position 1,260,537 of record CM068314.1, read on the forward strand.
CGAAAACTCGATGTGAACCAGACCACTGCCATACTTACTAAATAGCTAGAAACAACCAACAATCCCTCACTTAATTTTTCACCCTCTCACTTCAACGATAACCGAATGAACCTGCGTTTAAGCGTTCCCACTCCACTGGCGCACCCGTTACAAGTGTTTTGTAACACAATCGCCTTCACAGAAATAGAATGATCGAGATATCTGGCATTTTTTTGTTAAACAGGAACAGATCGTATCTAGTAGGCTGTACTTAAACTAAAATGTTACAATCGTTTGTTTTTTTTTATTTAGTTTTTAAATTTATAATTGTTTTTTTTTTTTTTGTTTCATTATTATTATTAACAGTGCGTGTTCTTTTTCATTTGTTTTATATGCTATTCAGAGGTTTTCATAATTTAGAACCGTTTTAACAATTTTTGGTTTGAATATTTTTTTATCAAATCAATATTATATATATATATATATATATATCATCCGCAACAGCAGCCTTTGTCAATCCGCTGCTAAATAAAGGTTTCTTTCACGATTTATTATCTACACTATATATATATATATATATATATATATATATATATATATATATATATATTGTAGCGTGCGTGGAAAGGCGATGCGTTTTTACAAAACAAAATTGATAACAATTTATTCAAAAATAATTAATTACAAATTACAACGGTGATGGAAAATATATTTATATGAAACAGAGGTTCATAACAGTCTGTCGCCGCACACACATCCATTCACTCTATTCTTATTTATTCCGAACGTCAATGTTTACAAGGAACAGCAGTGCGTGTGCCCGGCCACCTTGATTAACGCATTAAGACGATCGGCTCCAGGTATTGTTTTACAATATATATATATATATATATATATATATATATATATATATATATGAGAGAAAGTGAAAAGGTGATATATATGTACAAGACCGGACTATTGCCTTAATATTATAGTTTTTACAGCGTCGTCGCACAGAAAAAGGAAAAAACTATAAAACTGAGACGTTACTGTTGTTCCACTCCCTGCGCGCCTCACGTTCTTATATCTAATCGAATTCGTACAGCCTTTCACGCTTTGACAGAAATATCGAACCGCTCCGTCCTCATCCACTTTGTAACGAATTTACCGTTTTCCCAGCGGACGTCGTCGCGGTATAACCGTTCCGAGAGCCACGGCTCCGGGCTGCTCGAAACAATGACCGACGTCGGCCGGGAAAATCGGACAGATAGACAGACACACACACATTCACGTATAGTGAGACCGCACTCGAGTTCTCTTTCGGTCGTCTCTTCGTCCTTCGACGCGAGCCGAAGGATATTTCTTGAGGTTATCCACTTGACGACGACGGTTCCGACGTGTAGTTTTCCAGATCGCTCCGTAATCACATGCATTTTCTTCCCTCTGTGGTCGACTAGCAGCTCTTTGGCGTGCTATACATACGCACGTGTTAAAAAATGTTTTGCGGATATCTATGTGGAAAACATTCATGTGCACTCACGAGCGAATTCCAGTGTTCACTTCAATATTATCGCTCAGCGTCGAGATACACTTAGATCGATCCTGGCCGTACGGCTAAAATCACCAATGACACTCGAGGTGTTTTTATCCAAGTAGCAATTCGGACTCAGTGATCAGTGTGGTATGAGTTCGATTTTGATCTTACATTATATTTCATCATCTCAATTATTCGATTTTTTTTAATGTTTCGACGCTTATTCCATTCTTTAAAATCAACCAGAACTTTTTTCAAATTGGATAATTAAAAATATAAAACTGAAATAATTTTTTTCCTTTCTCATTTCTCCCCATCTGTCTTTTAGCGTGGGAATAGCCTCAGTCCATCTCTTCAATCTATCTCTGCAACTGGTCAGTTTCTTTATCTCCTGCATGGTGTTTCCTCGTCGTCTTCCAAGCAGCTCTATGTATTATTCATGTATAGTTCTTGGTATTTCACTTCCTCTTCTTCCTTGGGGTCTTGCTTTTAAACATTTCCTCAATTTGACTTTCCTCATTTGATCTGCATGCATGTCCATACCACTTCAACTGTCTCTCATCCAGAATATCTTTCATGGCTTGTACCACGAAGCTTTCCTTAATCCTCTCGTTTCTTATTCAGTCTCTCCTTGTTTTCCCTGCTATTCTTCTTAAAAATGAAATAAAATTTTAATCTAAAAAATATTAGGAGTACACATAAATTCTGTGCCCTTTTTCATAATAGAAAATGAATCTTTGTTTACAGAGAAATATAATACATTACAATCTTCAGGATATCCCCCATCATTTTGTATAACTGCCCCATATGTCGGGTAATTGGCGAATCCCTTGTCAAAAAAATGACTGATTTGTTTCGATGAAGTCGATGAGACGAGAAAACAGACCCATTGGCCGTGATTTTTTGAAGTGAAACTTCTTTAGTCGCGTTGATAATAAAATTTTGATCTCTCTCCAGTATCGCCTCGCTGATACCCATTTTAAAACAGTGGCCCAAGTCCGAAAATGAATTACGAATTCATCGACTCGAGGCCGCCATCTTGTTCCGACAAGTGATTATTCAGTCACCCGACAGATGGAGCAACCGTGCAAAATAATTACGGATATTTTGATGGTTGAAATGTATTCAATTTTTTCTGTAAAAACGCATTAATATTTTACAAAAAAAGGCACCGAATTAATCGGTCCACGAAATGAAATTATTCATTGTCGGTGGTGGCGTCGATCCGTTTATAAAAGTGAATTCATCCTTCATTTTCTTTATTCGGCCGTTATAATCGCATATAAACGTGCGAAAAAGAACCGTCGGAATTCTCTGCTCTGTTTAACACGAGCCGATTCACGTGGTGTTTGTTTCTCACGCTTAGGACTAATTGTTCCAGCTTGACGCGTGCACCGCGTTGCACACACTGGCACCGGAACGCGGACACAAATCCCCGTACCGGTTGGAAAAAAAACCGTCCAGCGAACGCACCGTCCCTCGACCACCGCTCGACCGTAATTAGAAATTGTGACATGTACGCGCGCGAACGAATTTTTTTCAATTAATAAAAAAAAAAAAACGAGCGGCGGGCTGAGAGCTCCGCGCGACACGTCGGAAAAATTTTTCGGCGTCGGCGCGTCGCCGCGCGGCCGTGCCCCCCTCGGACTGGGGTGAAAAAAATACGCGCACGATAATATTGTATATGAGTGAAAATTGCTGTTTCGGAACATGACATTAAAGAGATAATTTCTATATCGCGTCCGTCATTGTGTTGACGGCGCCGGCCCTCCCGCCGCACCGGTGCACATATTTTGTACATGTGCCTGTTTTGTTGCTTTTTTTGTTTCGTTTTTTTTTGTTATTTTCGTAAATGCGCGAATTTTTTTTTCAAAAAAAAAAACATCTACCACTGTCGACAGTGCAACGGATGTACAACGTATGATTTTTTTTTAAAATAATTTATAGCTGCCATTCTCGTATATCATTTTCATTTCAAGCTTTATTCAAGTTTTTTTATTCCATTACTCCATCTAGTAAAGTTATGTTGGAGCGGGATTAAAATTTTACAAGTAACGTGACTAAAGAAGTTTCACTTCTTCGAAGTTTCACTGGAGGTCTAAATCATCAACTTGTGGGTACAGAAGTTTGAAAAAAAAATGTTTCCGCATTAAGTCTGAGGCGTCAAGGGTCGTGATCCGCACCCGTCCACGATGCGGCATTTCACAATGATTGCGAAATAGGCGTTGTATAGTTTTAGTAGCCTCGCCATATTTCTAAAATGATTTAAAAGCGAAAACTCGATGCGCACCGGACCTCTGATCCATATGTACTAAATCATAAGTAATCTAGATCATAATTAACTAACAATCTAAAACTTAATTTCATCCTCTCACTTCAACGGTATCCGAATGCTTTTTCAGCAGTATCTGCTGCTTTTAAAATTTCCCACTCCAGTGGCGCACCCATTACAAGTGTTTTGTAACACGATAACTTTTACAGAAACAGAACGATCGCGATATCTGAAGTTTTTGTTAAACAGCGACAGATCGTATCTAGTAAGCTGCACTTAAACTAAAATGTTACAATCGGATACGAAATCGTTTGTTTTTCATTTATTTTGTTGTTAAATCTACAATTATTTTCTTATTATTGAGAGTGCATGTTTTTTTCACTTGTTTTACATGATGCTATTTGGAAGCTTTGATTCGTTTTCGAATCGTTTTTAACAATTTTCGGTTTTTAATTCTTTTCAATAATATGTATATATATATATATATATATATATGTATATACATTTAAATTGAGAGAGAGAGAAGGTGGTATATATATATACAAGTCCAAACTATTGATATTCTATTGTAATATAACTCTGTGTTGATTTATTGCTGAGAGAGACAAGAGATTTCAACCAGACTAGGCTTTAGAGAATGAAATTTATTAATGTCAATAAAAAAAAACCTGTTTAAAATCTAACGTTACTTTTTCATCTGGAACGAAAACGATCCGCAAACGATCGACTGTATTTTAAACGGCGATAAGGCGACGATCGCCTTGCTCACCTTCCAGCACACACGACGCGACATTTCCATATTTATTCTCATCGTGCGCGCGAACAATATTAATACATGCTCGCCGAACATGCAGCGGATGCTGCGCGTGCAGTACCCTATCGGCGGCGACGGCGTCGCCGAAACTTATTCCCTTTCATCTTTAGTCTTTTAATTAAATCGTCTTCGGCGTTTTGTCAAAAGCGGGACAAAACGGGGACACGGCGTCGAGCGACGACGACGACGCACCGCGCCGCCGCCGCACTGTAAACATGAAAAGAACTTTGCGACGGTACACAAAAAAATCTATTAGGCGGGCGGCGCGCCCCGGCCGAGATTAAATACGTATATAATGTATCCCGACTACTTTGAATTTTAAATTACTTAAATTGTACGGCTATTGAATGTTCATGATATAGTAGTGGGTACTCGTGGAGCGGAGATGGTGGCGGCGCGGGGTACTTTTTTCCCAGTTCGGGAATGAAACGCGGAGGAGAGACAGCAGTGCGTTCGATAATATATTCACACACACACACACATATATATATATATATATATATGTCAGTGTTGGCGCGGACTTTCTTTTTGTGAACACACTTTGTACGCAATCGGTTTTCAATTTGCAGTTCGAATGCTGTGTACATCTTTTCCAATCAAATAAAATAATAACTTGTGCATAGGAGCAGATGATTGAAAAGATTTTCTCTATAAACAAATAAAATATATTTCTTTCGGGGTTTTTGTTTTGATTTTCGTGATTGTGTGAATCAACATTGATATCAATAAATAGTAACAAGGAGAGGGCGCTAACGTGGGGTACTCGAATCGCTCGAGGGTCGGTGGGTTGGTAGACAGTGACCACTATTTTATGTTCTTTTAAACCGTTGATGCGCTTTTGCGTTGTTCGGGAGAAAAAGGGACTCAAAATCTCAAGACAACACATGAGTACCGTGTAATTAGTCTCCGTGCAACTATAACCCATCGTTGAAGAAAAAAAATTTAACTCCGCATGACGAACGCCTTACTCTCACAAAAATACAGGTTAATAATCCTCAATAAAGTGTTCCAAAATTACAGAAAAATCTATCGTCATTCAATAATAAATCATCATCTTTATCCGTATCTCGGATGTGTATCTGTGGCCGTCTTAGGACGGATCCAGTTTCAGGACACTGATTCACGATGTTTACTTTTTTCGGGGGAGGAAAAAACGCGAAGCCAGTGTATGAAAACGGCCGTCGGTTCAATCGATTCAATTAGATATCGAATTTCTTCCGACCTACTTCTTTGTTTTCGATCGGCGGCGAATCAGCTCCATTATAATGACATTCAATACAGAACACACACACTCGGAAATAATGCGCATAAATATTTAATTTATATATAGTGCGGTATCAATCAAAGATCGTTGCTAAAAGCGTCGCATTAATAATTACAAGTTGCTGTAGTACAAATTCCGCACATAATTCTCGTCCTCGTATCTGTCAACGGCGACGTTTGGCGCACAGTGGAGAAAACACAACATATAATAAATACTCACATCCCTGCATACATACACACACACACACACATATATATATATATATATATACATGTGTACATGCGAAAGCGAGAGTACATATAATAAGGAAGTTGAACTGAACTTACAATGGTTACGAATTAATATAGCTCTATATGTGTACATATTTCATTGCGAGTTTCACGAGCCGTGAAAATTTTATATATAAATAAGCACGTAGTCATAGTACACACACACACACACATTCATATGTACGTGTGTATATACATATGTACATATATATATATATATATATATATATATATATATATATATATACAATTTATGTACAAGAGAGTGCGTGTAAATGGTCGCTATCAATCATAAAACTTAAGTATATTGTTGTATCTCGTCCGTTGGAGTAAATATGATGTGATAGATAAATATTATTGAACTGTTTTATATTCACACTGACATATGATATATATATATAACTAAGAGGGCGTTTGGAAGAATAACATAGCTCGTGTATAGCTCATTGAGGGAAAGGGGAACATCTGTATATGTTTTCATACACAGAAAAGTCTCTTTTTATGCAGTAGATATGTTCCACAGAAAACCGCATATTAAAAATTCGCACAAATTGTGTTGAAATATGGCCAGAGGTGGGCCATTCTGTCGAGATTATTTTCCATGCAAAATGTCCCAGTCTAAATAAAGTGATCGAGTAAAAAAAATCTACTGTTTTTGTCGATGTATTGCAGGCGTATAAATTAACTGAACGCATTCATTGAAATGAAGAATTTATTAAATGTTTAGCATCTACATAACAGAGAAGAAATCGAGCGAATGCCTCACTAATGCGAGACATCGACACACCTGTTTATCTTATTTTCATCTTATCAAAATAATCATAGCTAGCAATCCTAACAATCTAGTTTTTATCCATGCTCGCAACTAAGTAAAAATAATGAGTGGCAGCGTTATTAACTGTTAACATATAGTACTAAATCAAGTAATCGAATAAAAAGAAATATTATTTTACATTTCATGTTGAAAACATATAGAAAATAAATTGTTAACCGACCTTCAAAACATTCCATATATATATATATATATATATATATATATATATATATATATATATATATATATATATATATATGTATATGATTATATGTATATATATATATATATGTATGTATATGTTTATGTACATATGTATATATATATATAGAGAGAGAGAGTCAAGTCTCTTTTTATGCTGCAGATACCCTCGACAGAAACCGCATATAAAAAATCACACAAAAAATATATAACATGTGTTGAAAAATTAGGGACACGTCCCATAATTTTCTGAAACCGCATAGAACCGAAGCAATGGGATAAAATATATCCAAAACCGCAAAAAGAAAGTTTATGAAAGTTCAGAAAAACGAGAACGCGCAAAAAAATTCCCTCTAAATTCTGAAAAAAATGATTTAAAACTTGATCCGTTTGATTTTATTGAAAAGTGACAAATCTTTGTATATGTTTTCATCGGAATTACCGTCGCTATCCGATAATGTTCGGCACCATTTGCGAACTGGTGCGAAATCACTTTCATGATTGGAAGAGATATCAGATCTGTATGGTGAAGATAATTCGTTTTGTGTTGATTTTTTTCCTCTAACAATGTAACCAATGACTAAAATTTGCGGTGATGATTTTATCAATTTTTTATGCAGTTGAAGATATCCAAACATATAATTCTTCACCTCACGTTGGAATTGGAAGACTCGATCAGAATTTGTGTCATGAACAAGGAAATGATTTTTCACTTTGTTGCAAAATTGAAGACCTTCCCGAATAATATTTGCAGTGAGGACAGGTTTTTCTTCCTCTTCGCTATCGCCTTATGGATTTTAAACGATATCTAAAGTTTTACCAATAACATCATCGTCACTTAAGGCATTATCCATAAGCAATTCGTCGACATTATTCTGGCTAAAGATATCAAAAAGCTTTTCCACCAATTTCATCTGCCAAAGTAATGATTTGAGCCGATGTTTGAATGGTAGCACTGTTTGTAACACATCCAGGCCAAGCCGCTTTCCAGCAAGCATTTAAGGTTTGAAAGAATTCATTTTTGTTATTGTCCTCAAAACGAGATAGTGTCTAAGATTTTAAAATACATTTCGTTAATGAATTCCATTTCATACCGATTGAAAAAATAATTCATTTGTAAAGAGAGCTTAGGGTTGAAGTCAGACCTGCTTTTTGATAAGTTTTCTTACTTTATTCCCGCTTGAATTCTCTCCGGCTCCTCAAAAAAAAAAATAAAAATTCATAGAGACCCATTTCTCTCGTACCATTATTATAAGACGATAAGCTTCACTCGTCCAGTGAACGATTTCATCACCTAACAGTTCCGGGAACGCGCGCGCATATCGTGCACCGTCGTCGTCGTCGTCGAACAAACACTCATCCGTGCGTCTATCAAACGGGTAAACGCCGGCGCCGCTCCGCTATTTCGAAACAGTCGTCCCGGGTTCCGTTCGCGCGCAACGTTTCGGTCGAACGACGGCGTCAATTAGCCCTCCAGCGAGCGGCTCCCCGTCGCGCGAACGCGCGCCGCTTCCTATTTGCACGCCCGTGTTTGCCGTCTTTCCGGAATAGTTGATAATTGTTATGTGTAACTATGTTGACAGAATGTGTTAACAGCGTACAATATAAACCGCGCTGACGCGCGACCGAATTTGATTATGATGGATACAACGGAACGAGCTAGGATCGGAACGGGAGTCGCAGGCGCAACGCTCCGCGCCGCCACACGACGATCGTTCGTACACGGAAGGAGCGTTCGTGATATTCGAACGGAAAATCAGAAAGTATGTTCGAGCTGTCGGAGGGTGGACTCTGATCGCGTTGGGAAGACATCCGTCGACGCTTGCGGAATCGTTTCGGCTGAAACAGTGTTTTAACACGACGGGGAATGAATTTGCAGTCCTCGCCGTGGGGCGGATTTGTTTTTCTTACTTTCTCCTATCTGGCGGCGCTGATTCGAATTAAATCACATGCTACTTATTTTTAACATTGTCCATCTTTTGTTGACATAAAACAATCAAAATAAAAACATACATTGTTGTTTCTGTCAGAACTACACCCGACTGTTCAACATATTCAAGAATTTAGTGAAACGTGGGAAAGCTGTTGTAATAGATGAGAGTATGGTTTTATGGCGTGGACGCTTGCTTTTCCGCTAATACATCAAAAGGGGAATGTCATAAAATTTTATTAATTGTGTTTACCAAATGATTATATTTATGACTTAGATGTGTATGCCGGAGAAAGCTCAATCACTCCAATAAATGGACATTCATATGATGTTGTTGAATGGGTTATTATTTGAGCATCGCACTTTGTATACAGACAGCTATTATTCCTGTATTTCTTTAGTACAATCACTTTTACAGCAACTAATGTATTTTTGCGGCACAGTGCGGAAAACCGGAAATTTTTGCCAGTAGAAGCAAAGAAAAAGCAAAAACGGTCGGAAGGGGGAGGGTGATCTTCAATCGTTAAGCAAGGTCAACTAGGCTTTTTGACAATTTTCCTAGCGATAAAAGTCAAGATATGACACATACAGAGCAAGATTGTTAATAATACATGATAAAGTCTAGATAAAATGGATTGAATCATAAGGCTCGACAATCACATCAGGATTACAGAGAAAAATAGCAAATGTCAGATAAAAATCTAAAACAGCCAAAAATAAAAAATCACTCGACTTCCGATTCGCAGTAAGCATCTCTTCGCCACCTGTCTGTCTCGAGGTGTTGCGTTCAATTTTAAAAGTAATACTGTAGTCTTTTGCAATATTGGTGGTTCACCCTGTATGGCGAATGTTCATCACGGCTCTACATACCCGTGAAAACACCAGGTTCTCAATACGTGACACGGATGAAAAGAGGGTACAGCGTCTCGGTGCTGTGGGCGGTAACGTTCCCACAGCCGCGATCAGTCTAGCCACCAGTTCTATGTTCACAAAGTCGGGAACGCTTCGATTATATTTTGTACTCGGATAATTCACCGCCGTAACGAGCGGATAAATATTTCTGCGCCATAAACTTGGCGCGCCGCTGCAGCACTCGACGAGAAGAGCTGCGCACCCGACAACTTGAATCATATTTAACGAAAATCTCGGTGTAAAAATGCAGATCAACTAAGAAATAAGATTTCTCGCATGTTTCATTCTAGCTACAACACTATATAAATTAAAGTGACAGTAATACATGATTCTTGTGGATTTCGACCGGTTGGTTTTTTTTTTATATAAAAAGTTTAAGATCTGTGTGTGTGTCAGGCGTTAGAACTGACTCCATGCGTTTGGAACGAGCACGTCCCGTCGTTCAGTGGAATTTCACGGCGGCGCCGACTGTGCATGTCCGGCGCGCGAACCGACTATGAGCTTTAATCGTCCTTACCCGTAATTACGTATTCATACAAACTGGGAAATAAACAGAGCACTATATATACCTGACGACGTACGCGCTTTACATAAGCCCGCACCGAAAATCCCGTACGAACACTAAGCACGGCCCGAAACACCACCTGAATAGAGCTGCGGCGCACGCAACGCCGCATACACGTGCGGACCGCTAACTCTTTCGAATAAAGCTCACCGTCGCACGCCACACGGAACACAGCCAGTAATAATAACACACATTTTCTCTTAGCGGCGGAGTGCGCTGCTAACACAACACAACAACAACAACAATGACGCCGTCGACACACTTTATCCGCTCGTGTTTTCGTCTAGGCCTGCAATGCGGCGCGGCCCCAGTTCCCGTCTCGGTACACGTACTTTTTGTCTAGTATCGACACGCTCGGCGCACCTCGTGCGAACGTATCGGATTGTGGAGGACGAACGGTTCTACTGTTCGAGCTTTGTGCGCGACCGGAAAGCCCGACGCTTCGACGAGGATTGAAAGTAAAAAGTGTACGACGGATCGACGCATTGTTCTGTCGATCGAGATGGAGAATCTAATGGGATATCGGAGACTGGTTTTTCCATCTTTTCAAACGAATTGTTTTTCGAAAGTTCGAGGGTGGAACGAGAGGTTTCGGGCCGCACATGCATAAGGCACCACTGTGCTCGATATTACAAGATTTCATTCTTCATACGTTTATGTTCGAAGCTTTATAGTCCGGGAGCCAGTGACGATTTTACTTACGTCATCGAACAACTCATGAAACTTTTTTTTACCATTTGTGGGTATCGTGACAACGAAAAAAAACACAAGTCTGGTAACCCGGATAGGGGGATTTTCGGGACGAGGACCGCTAAAAGTCTACATTTTGGACGATGGACTTATATCATCGAATAATTTTTGACCCTTTGTCGAATAATTGTTTATAAAGTGTACATTAAGGAAAAAAAGTCTGGCAGCTCCTCTACGGAGGAAAATTGGTCTGGAAAGGGGTTGAACATGTCAAAACTGGGCATGAAATTAGGTCATCGAATAAATGTTGACCCTTCGCTAGATAACTGTTTATGTAGTGTACATTAAGGAAAAAATGGTTTGGCAGCGCATACCCGGAGAAACGCATTTGTTTTCTTTTCAATGATATTTTGAAAATGTTTTGCAGTTTAATGCATTCGATTTAATGCTTCTACAATAGCGAACTAGAAAATGATGATTATAGTGACATCATACTATGATTTGTGTATAATAAAAGTACGGGAGGCGTCGATAAACAGGGTCGAACGCCTGCGTTCTTCCCTGTTATAAGAAAATATGTAGAGGGATATAAAAAAATGTTTTTTTTTTTTTTGTATCTGACATCGCTTTTTATAATGCACATGTTTCATATTCTAAAATCGACTGCACAATCAAAGCAGGCATAGTTTCTTTTCGTTTAGCTATTACTGAAGAATTATTAGAGCGAGTTGGGTGCCAAAAAGGTGCCGTGTTCGTTATAAACATAACATTGGGAAAAAGACTACCTGGCCGTGCAAACAATACCAAGTGCCGCTGCATTTACATACTTTCTTTCAAAAATACCACACTCTTCAAAATTATTACTAATTTTCTTTTTGTTATACCTTGAATCTATTTATTTTCATTTTATGTTTTTTATATATATTTATTTAGTTTTGTTTTGCAATTCTAATTACCAGAAGTTATCTCAGTATTATGTCTACTACTGGTTCCTTAGAAACAAATGAATTCTTATATAAAATCTACTGCTTTACATACTACTCTAAGCAACAAAAAATAAAATCTGTTCGATATGCAATTTTTTCAAATAAATCGGTACCCAAACGGTTAAAAATACTCGATATTTGATGCTGAAAGAAGGTTCGCTATAAACAAACATGGCGTATTTAATTGTGAAAATCAATGAGGTATAAGAAGGAGACCGAACTCGGTCGATTGCCTATTTTAGTCAATATATGAAACTCGACAATATGAAGGGACTTCTGCGCGAAGGCCGATGCGCACGATTCTCGGTACCAGAATATCTGCTAAGTACAACATGTACTAACAAATGAACGTTAACAAGTCAATGAGGACTTTGAGGTCAGATTTTCTATGAGCAGTGTGTTCCTCGCAGAAGACACCGACTGAAATTCGACAATTTTTTTTCGCTGCACCCAAACACCGAAGTTTGGTCTCCTTAGAGTCTCCCTCGTACAACATGTACTAACAAATAACATAAACAAGACAATGCGGATTTTGAGGTTAGAATACCTAGGTCAAGTGTTTTTCTATGCGCAGCGCAGAAGTTACCGACTGAAACCCGAACAACCACTTTTCGCTGTCCACGAACATCGAAGTTCTATCTACTTCTCATGGCCTCCTCGGTGAAAATACAAATCAGTTCTAAAAATATATACCCGAATGACGAATTGTGTGTCGCATGCGATACAAATAAATTTTATTACTTTGACAAGTTTTTTTTTCTTCTTCTATATACGTAATTCTCTAACGTTGGATTGTACGTTTATCACGAATCGCTAAACCACTTCCAGACCGATCACACGCTTCAAAATGTTAACAGATGTCGTTTTAACCGACGATACTCACCACCGATACCCTTCACTACTTTGTTCGGTGTTGCTGCGCCTCTGAAAAAAAGATAACACCCGAACTGAACAAAACGAAACGGTATAAGAAAAATATGAGAGACGTGCCGAGTGCCACGTTCGACCCGAAAACGCTAGATACTGGGACGCGCAGCGGGACTGTGAAAAGTTGAGACGTAAGTCAGCATTCGAGCCGATACCTTCTTCGGCGTTCCCTTCACGTTTTCGTTAATATACCGTCTATCGAAAATCCGCTCGTCGCACTCTCGGGTAATCCGTCAGGTACGGCCTGTCTGCGATCGCACGGTCGCCGTTCGACGAAACACAGTCTGCACACCGTACGAACCTTCGACGTTTTGATTGTTCAACGACCGGCTATTTATAAACACGTACAGGGTTCGACAGCGGCATGAAAGAGCTTCGTGCCGGGATGCGTGACTGAAAACTGCTCGTTCACGTGTGTGTATGTATGTGTATGTATATATATATATATATACACGTATAATTGGATACAGTGCAAGACGGTGCTACGAACTTTCAGAGGTGTAATTTGAACTTAAATGTCATTTAAAGTCTGTAATGAAATGTGACACTGTCTCAAACATATTAATAATAAAGGACGTGTCAGTGAGTTCTCAACACGAACAAGAATATCTTTCTCTCTCTCTCCATCTCTCTCTCTCTCTCTTTATATATATATATATATACTCGTATATGTTTAACACGCATGGACAACAATAAAAATTTCCAAAATATAACACACTACTCACAATTCTTAAAAGCGGATAACTACCGGCAACGCTATGGGCATCAAACACATAAAACAAACCGGCCACATACAAGCCCTGTACGATATTTATTATCGATAAAATTTATTTTATTATATATATATATATATATATATATATATGTATATGTATATATATGTGTATATATATGTATATATATATATATACATATATATATATATATATATATATATATATGTAAATATACATATGTATATATATATATATATATATATATATATATATATGTAAATATACATATGTATATATATATATATGTATATATACATATGTATATATATATATATATATATGTATATGTATATGTATATATATATATATATTTATATTGTTGTATCCCACGGACGTTGGTTACCAGAACAGTTCTCTTTGGTGCCCGATGATTGATCTTGATGGCTGATTTGCAGCCACTGTCACCAGTGTACGTTTATACTCTGTCTAAAAGTGTTGAATCCCTTTCAATTGTTCGAATTAAGACCAGCTAGGATTTAATTTTATCGAAATTATTTCAATAAGGATTAATTTATTTAATTTCCTTGATACAATAATCTGCACAATGAGTTACTTATGTGAATTTCGAAAAAGGAATTACCCTGACGATAATGTTATTTCACTACATTAGAATAAATTTAATTATAGCGCTTTAACAAAGTTATTGTGTCATTTTAACAAAATTGTCGTCGAGTTTGTGATTGTTTACTTGTTTTTGATCTGAAGTCATAACTAAAAATGGCACTGCCGAAATTTAATAAATGTGAAAAATACGGCTGTAAGATTAATATCTGTGAAGTATAACCTCTTAAAAAATTACGACCCTATTGGAAAACCCTTTACGATTATGTCCTGATATGATCTCCTCGTATAGGCTTTCTTATCGAAAGGCTTTGATCTCCAGAACTCTCTCAATCAGCGAACAACTTTCGAAATTCCAAACGTTGTAAAAGTCGAATAGACCTCTCGAAGAGACCGATCTCTCAACCGTCGAGTACTTATATAATAACTTTCGAATATATTTTGAGGCCGGACGTATCCGAGTAGATTCGTGAACTAGGACCACTCGACGTCGCCGATTCCGATCGAAACCGTAACTTTCCGTTTCGATACTTCTCTGTTGTCACGAAACGGACGAGCGTGGAACGATTGATGTGTTCGAAAAAAATAACAGAAATAATAACAAACGTATCGACTGGCCGTTCGGTTCCGTCGCGCCGTCACGCGAACAACGACGCCGGCCAATCAATAATTCAAATTATTTCCACATTCCACCGGTTGTATGTTAATCAATTTTTTCCGTACCTCACAAGACATGTTCAACTTCAACCTGTCAACTAACTCGTTTCATTGATAAATTGCGCTACCAACAAAGCATTGATTAGATTTTGAATAATAACTATGTATATGCACACGAATACAATGTGCAAACACACACATTATATATATATATATATATATATATATATATATATATACGGGGGCGATTCGAAAAGTTCACGGCCTGACTATAAAAGAATACAACTTAAGAACTATAAAAGAATTAAGTAACTGAAAGCAGTAAAAGAGTTAATTTTATTGTAGTGAAAATAAAGAAGGAATAAATTTAGTACATTTTATGTTTTTTAAACAGGCAAACAAACAATTCAATAGAAATAAGTTTAATTTTTTAAAATTGTAATCATATTTTCATTTAAATTATAGTCTAGATACCGTGGCTAGATGGTGGTTTTCTTAAACCAATTATGATCTCTCACATAAATTTTCATATCAGAATGTTCAGTGATTGCAGCTTTGAATCCGGTTGTTCGTTTTAACTGGAAACTATTTCTATTTTTAAACATTTTAAATTCATTTCATATCAAAAATAACAATTTATAGTTTTTATTTTCTGTACCTGTGCACATTGAAGACGATGATGATATGACAATTGAAATGAGAACAAATTGAGAGTTGAGTTCAAAATAAACATTAAGTGATCTTTAATACGACTTTTAACAAAGTTTGGTAGTGTAATGGTCAATTTGTGACAATATTTTTATCCTAAACAGCGATCAAGTCAAATTTAAAAAATAAATAACGCAAGACCTAGGAATAGAGATTGAATACAAATACTTCTCACTTTTTTAAAAAAAATTATTAGAAACAATAATCATTTTAAAAATGAATATCAAGTCGTTAATATCGGACAAATATATTGTAGAGGTTAGTACATTAAACGTGTTAAATATTTTTCATGATAAAAACCGTTTATTTTAATTTTTAACCAATTTTCAGTATAGAGTTTCACTTAGCCTCGGAAATTTTGACATGCCAAGTTTTACAAGTGTTGGCCTTTTCTTGAATAACGAGAAATATACAAAACGAATATCAAAACTGCCTACACATTTTTGTAGTTATGGGTTTGATCTTTGCAATAGCATAGTTTATTTTGAGAGCCGCATTTATTTTGTCAATGAGAAACGATTTAAAAAAAAAAACTATTCTCTTAGCCCCGGTATCCCCTACTCGAATGCGTCGATGATCAATTGTCAGCAAACGCGGCACCCATCTTTCAGATAACATTTTCGTGCCTAGCCCTTCGGTTAGGATGTGAATCACGCGTTCGTCTGAGACATACACAACCTTTGAAATTTCCGACACCTTCGATCGTCGATCGTGTAAGACACTACCATGCACCTTGTGGATGATTTCCACTGTCGTTGCAGTTCTTCTGACATCCAATACGCAGTTTATCTTCTAAGCATGCACGCACAGATTTCAAATCAGCTGCCCACTAATTGATGATTGCATGCGAACGTGCACTATCACCCAGTACATTTTTCATCTCATTAAAGAGTTCCATTGGGACTAGGCCTCTTTTGGCCAAAAACTTTATCACCGCTCGACTTTATCCATTACAACGACGGCACAAAAACGGCTTTATTTAAATTGATGTTTGTAACAAACTGCTTGGCACATTAACTATAGACTTTGAGGTTATGTATAAAATAGATATCGCTTTGTAATTCGTTACAAGTATTTAAAATATTACCGCCACTTATATGTTAGGCTGTGAACTTTTCAAATCACCCTCGTATATATATATATATATATATATATATATATATATATATATATATATATGTATGTATAAATGTATAAAAGCATATATAAGTATATTAATTTATGGAATTAATTTATTTTAAATTGGTTTTTACGTTTCATCGACAGAGCTCGACGACTAAGGAGCGGAAAACAGTTCAGAGTGTGTTTTTTTTTGCTCCGACCGTCATTCAAGCGAATTTCAAATTATAATCCTGTCGCTTTCGTCGCGATTCGTTCCTTTGTTCGTTTATTGATACTTTTGTATTAAATATTATCTCTCTGTCATCGTTCGTTAACGGTACGTGCGCGCGCGCGTGTGTTTTTTTTATATTCCAAGCGAAAGGGAACGCTTGTTGAACTTGACGGCGCTGTGAAATAATTTGAATGGGGGGATTGTTTCGTCAGTGTGAGGTTCGCAAGACATGTGCTCGGTGCGTCGGGCGGACGAGAAATTTTAAAAGAACTCTTATTCACTTACCGTTCGAGCGAGTGGATAGAATTTAATGGCAGATTGTTAACCCGGCCACATACGTTACGGCACGCCTGACAGGTTTATCTGAACACTCGGACCTGCACACCTGTACGGTGAGTGCTGGTACTAGAAACTTGGAATTTAGAGATACCATTACGGATGAAATGAAATATCTTTCCATTTTGAAAAATAATTTCAAGTTATTCGCCCAGAAATTGAAAATCTCGCCTGTATATTACTTTCAGCAATACAAACGACCCAAAAAACACCTCGTTTGTAATTCTGGAATTTTCGTTTTTCAATATTACCGAAAATTTTGAAAACTGACCGGCAAACTCCAGATCTCAAGCCCGTTGAAAATTTGTGAGCTGAACTGAAGTATCGATCACACAAATTTAACTGCTCCACTAACACTGAATGCAAAGTTTTACTACAACAAACATGGCTAAATATTTCATCCATCTAGTGTAACTGAGAGGTTAGTCCAAGCCTTGTCAAGACGTCTCCAAGCCATCAGTCGATACGCAAGAATGTATCAAAAAAATTCACATAATTATTTTCTAATTTCGATTGTCACTGTAATCTCAATTTTGTGTCCCATCATTTGATGCTATTGTAAGTTTTTTTTGAATCAACAGCGGAATGTTCAGTTTGTATGTTTTTAAAAAAAAATATCAGTAATTATTAGGTTGGTAAGAAAATAATTGCGGTTTTTATTTTCTAAATTCTAACCTTATTTTTTTCAATCCAAGTGTCATTCCATCGTGTTCATTTTAACCTTCATCTGTCCGAGCAGTGTCTCAAGTTTCAGTGCACAGAAGAACACAGATCAGTTACGAATATCGTGTACGCAGAAGTTTTAGAATAAGTTTACAATAAGTGTTCTTTTCATTTTCGTTCTTTTCTCGATTTCATTCAAAATCAGAAAATAAATTTCCTTACACAATATCTTTATTTCGTTTTTCATTTTTCATTCAAAAAGTGTTAACACTTAACGGGAGCGAGCGGGGCGAAGCCCTCCCTCCCACGGTAGGTCGGCGAGAATAAGGCAGAGCTCTCTGGGTATTCTTAAATATATTTGAATAAATGTATTTCTCTACATACCAAGAGATTTATCTGGGTTTTTTGAAACTTCTCCCAGATCATCATTATTTGAGAGGAAATAACCGTAACAGGACAATTATCCCTGGACAAAACCCCCTCGGACGTTGACCTCCCGTTTTTTAAAAAAACATAGACATTAACCCTCAGTATAAGAATAAAAACTTCTTCAAAGAAATTCAAACAGTGGATACAGAAATTTATTTTACAAAATAATTGTTTTAAAGTTAATTTGTCAAAATAAAAATTTTAACAAAAAATTATTTACCACAAGAAGATAGGGATACAAAGTTAAAATTATACTGACTCCTCATATGCACATTTTAGAGATAGAGAGATGGAGAAAAAATTATTACTTTTAAAATATTGAAATCTTTAACAGAGTAAGTTAAGTGTAGTTTTATATTACATTATTTAAAATTATACTAAAACCTAATATACAGATTTTATGATAGACAGAGAGAAATTTAATTCATTTAAAATCTTTTACAGTAAATGTAGTTCAATATTATTAATACTTGACACTGGTCCTTTTGAATAAAGCAGGTCTCCATACCTTCTATTTTCTGGTATAGTAATTAATTCCAAAAACGGGAATAATTTAAAAATATACAAGTGATTTTAAAATATATAAATATTATAATAGATTTCTGTATCTGTCGTAGACAAAGTCCGACTTTTGCCTGGCCGCCGTCAGTCAAAGTAGAACCTCTACTCAGGGCTGTATACTTGCGTTTGGTCGGGTCAAAAAAGAGTGAGGGTGAGGATGAAAGTGAGGGAGAATGTGTGGGTGAAGATGATTAAATTTTAATTTCATAAATCAGGATATATATTGACTAGTCAAAGTCGGACTTTGACTGACGGCGGGCGGGCAAAGTCGGACTTTCCCGACAACATATCGATTGTTTGTTGTGTCAAGGAGTGTGTTTAAAGGGTTTTTATTCTTATATGGAGGGTTAATGTCAGGGATGAGGATGTAACTCTTTTTTTACACGAGGGTTGTTGTCCGGGGGGTTATTGATGGGGGTTACTGTCCAAAGGGTTTTATTCAGGGGGTAATTGTCCTAGAACCAAAATAACGCCTAATAAAACAAGTCGAAAACCGTTACACGACTAAGGCTGTTATCGGGGTCATGTACCTCCGGATACGGCCAAATAATTCCGGCTACAAAACGTACAACTATCAAGTACTTCTAATATGTAAAAAAAATACATATTTTTCTCAGTGGCGTACGCTCAACTGTGGAAGTGACTGTATGCGATTTTCCTACATTCGAGTCGGATTCAGTGGCTACGCCCCGAAAAACACCACCGTCCTCAGATACGATCGGCAGCCTGTGCTCACTATTTCTGCGAGCCGCGCTCGTCGGACCGGATACGTTTCGTTACGCTCCGACCCGCCAGGTGTCCACGGTCGATACAACAACGGCACCGATCGCCGATTAAACATGCGATACGCGTTTCCGTTTCCTCACGACTGTATCGACGGACCATCGGTTCGATCGAATCGGCATTGCGGCTCATTACCGGTCACGACGAAGCCGTACCCACGCGAAATCGACACATTAACGTTTCGTCTCGCGCCGTTCGTTCGTATGCAAATTTCCGCGCGCGCTGAAACATGTTTATGGACGTCTCGCATGAAAGATGCGAATTAAAAACGAATGGGCACGGCGGCGGCAGCGGCGCGACGCACGTATTGAGTTATTCCGAGTTAATTTAGGGGTCGGTATGAATGACACGCCGACGGGTGTCGGCGTGCGTGCCGACTCGCCCGTGATTGAGAGATCCGATTGCCGTTACGGGCCGCTGTTACATAATTTCGCTGCAGGCGAAAGACGCCAATGCGTTTTTCCGATCTTTGGATGTCGATTAAAATCAGAATCACCTTCGGTAATTGCTTTGATAATGACATTGGATAAAAAATAAACACCTACTTTGTGTCACATTAACGACAAACAATGTTAATTTATCACAGAAGCCCTAAACTACTGAGCGTTAAATATAAATATGAAAAAGAGAAAGAAAATCATATTCAAATGTACGGATGATAGAGAAAAAGCATATTATTTGTTTTTCTGTCATTTAGAATCAGGCGGCCGTGTGAATGATACAAAACTTTGTAAAATTAATAAAAAAAAAGAAACGAGCGAATGGAAAAATATAACAAACAAGAGAGAAAGAGTAATGATTTATTATAGACAGAACTTACAAATGGGACCACAGTGGATATTTTTTCTAGCATTTGAAATTATTGCACGATCTTTTTAGTATAAGGAGAAGTCGAAAAGTAGAGAAACATTTAAGAATTAAAAAATTCTACATACAGGATTTTTATCAAGTCCATTTTTCTATATAATCCTTCCTAATTTCCATGAACTTAGTTCAACTATTACTCAGCTTCTGAATTCCGTTTTGGAAAAACTTTCTAGGTCACTGAAGTAGCTATCACGGTCTACTATTAATAACCTTCTTAACAGGGAAGCAATTTTGGTCTTCCACATCTTTTAGTGACGTCAATAGGTAGAAATCAATTGATACTAAATCTAGAATATATAGTAGCTGGTTCAGAAGTTCGAATCCTATAATGTTTAAGCTCACATGGCTAATAAAACAGAGAAGTAGGTCGAAAATCAGGTTTTAAGCTACTGAATCACACACCATGTTATCCCAATTTGTCCAAGTGACTTCTACCTTTTAGATTCCATAAAAAGAGAGTTGGGAGGACTTTATTTCTGATGATGGAATGAGGAATGTGATCTAGGAGCTCAGACAAACTAGAAGTTCAAAAAGCGTTAAACTAAATGAATAGAAATTAGGGAAAAATTTGTAAAAAAAATAGAACCTCATTAATGTAGTGGCAGTGTTGCTACTAAAGATATCAAAAAAAAAATATTTTAGAACGGAATCCAGAAGCTCAAAGAATCTATAATCTCAGAGAATCCATAATCTGAGAGATTCCATAAGCACAGAGATTCCATAAGATGAGGGAATCCAGAATTTGTGGATGATTATAATTATGAAGATAATATGCATTCGAATGAAATGACATCTTTGTTTCTTTTTCAGACGATGAGGGCACGCGGACCGACAGCTCTGCTCCTGTTCATCTCGCTGTCGATGTGCAATCCAAACGAACGACAACACGAACAGACAAGTCCTCCCATATCTTGTCCATTCAATCCGATGTGCATGTGTCGTACAGACGCGTCGCTGTTTCCGCACAGTACGCAACATCAGACGCCACGCAGGTATGGAGTCTACACGGGGTTTGGAGCACGCGACGACTACGACGTGCCGTACGCGGAGGTCGTCTGCATCGGCGTTCCTTTGGCGAAGCTTCCAGGTACTCATCTTCTTATAAAATTCCTTATTTTCTAATCAATCTTGGCGTCGTTTTTTTAGTAACTACACGGTTTTTCTTGGTCGTACTATTTGGTACTGTAATCGATTTTGATTTTTATCTTTTATACAGTTTTGAAAAGCTTAATGTTTTTGTAATATTTTGTTTGTTTTTTTTTTAAGAAAAAAATTCTCCAATTCATATTTTAGAAACGAGTCGATCGTTACTATTATTCTTCTTTTTCGTTTAAAATCTAGTAAAATGACTTAATTCGATTGTTATTCTGGCTTTCAAATTAATAATATTAAAAACAATACACTAAAAACATTTGAAAGAACGTTTGTTTATGTTCAGCTATTATTATTTTTCTTTTTTTTATTTAAAATCTAGTAAAATTACTTAATTCGATTGTTTTGTTTTTCTGGCGTTCAAATTAATATTAAAAACAATACACTAAAAACATTTGAAAGAACGTTTGTTTATGTTCAACTATTATTATTTTTGTTTTCGTTTATTTAAAATCTAGTAAAATGACTTAATTCGATTATTATCCTGGCTTTCAAATTAATAATATGAAAAACAGTACACTAAAACAATTGAAAGAAAGTTTATGTTCAACTATTATTAGTTTTCTTTTTGTTTATTTAAAATCGAGTAAAATGACTTAATTCGATTGTTTTCTGGCTTTCAAATTAATAATATTAAGAAAAATAGACTAAAAACAATTGAAAGAAAGTTTGTTTATATTCAACTATTAATATTTTTCTTCGTTTTTGTTTAAAATCTAATAAAATGACTTAATTCAATTGTTATTCTTAGTTTTAAATTATTAATGTCAATAACAATTGATCGGTGTATTAAAACAATTAACAAATTTGTTTATATTCATCTGTTAGTCTTTTTTGTTGTTTTTCGCAAATAAACTATTATCTCATGTCACAAACCATAGAAATACTCAAACCAAAAACGTACAATAAATCATTATTGATCATTTCCGATCGCTGTTCATGAACATTTTGATATTCAAGATACAGAAAATCTGATTCGCCGTCTCGAATTCCCGGTCAAAGATTCCGTCACTATTGTTGTTCTTGCACTGAGAACACATTTATTAATCATACGAACTGTTCGTTCGTTCGAACACTCGTATAAACATTTTGAAACTTCCCCGTACGAGCCGCAGTTATCTCGGTCCGCCCTGTACAATTTTAATAAATAGTTGCGCGAGTGTTTCCGATACTATCTAGTGGCACGTTTCGGTATAAATCAGAGCTGCCTTCGATAACGTTTTCACGCGGAAAATAATAAATGAAAAATCGATATATTTTTATCAATTTATCGTCCGATCAATTAGTGAATTGATTTATTAATTTTTTAATTAATTTATTTCATCGAAACGTGTTTCTAATATATATATATATATATATATATATATATATATACATATAAATAATTTATTGTTTCTGATTGTATAAAACAATATAACAAAGCTTAAACAAATGAATGTTTAAAGTTTAGCTACTGTTTAATAATCAATTTTTAGAGTAAACAAAAGCCTGCTTGGATAAGGTTAGAATTAATCTTAGAAGATTTTATGAAAAAATAAATGGATTAGCGTCATAAAACGTTACTTATCAAAAAAAATAATCTGAATTGAAATGTTTCTTTTCAAAACAGTCCCCTGTAGCATCTATACACCGCTACCAAACTATCTCCAATTCCAGAATCACTCCTTCTAAACACTTTTAGGAATCGCTCTTAGGTCAGTCTCTGAAATTTCTTCTATCTCTTCACTCGTTCGAAAACGGTGTTCTTTTAACGAATTTTTAGTTTCGGAAACAAGAGAAGTTCTAATATGAACATTTAAGAAGTCTGGCTTACTATCTGGTTCTTTTTTAAAAAAAATATTTTGAGATTTCCACTTCTCTTTTTGGTGTTCTGTTAAGAGACGAGGAAAAAACTTTACATCAAAACGATTCATCTTTAAAGCATTGTTCAAAATATTTTGGAGAAACCCTGATAATATTTCTATTTGTTCTGCAATCCATCGAACATTCACACGGCGATTGAAATGGATTAATGGATACGATGGATAAACAGTTAATTCGTAAAATTCGGCGATCTTTTAATCAGTTTTGGAAGGTGAAAGCCTATCCAGTCTGTTATCACCTTTGATTGAATTTCTCTCTTCGTTAAGACGTTGGAATCACTCAAAACACATGTCTCGACTTACAGGGGGTGGATACGACCTCGGAAATTGACTCTGGGACCAAACTTCGTGTAGTGGTAGGATATCCCAAAGAGATTGATATAGTGACATACTAACTGGCACTATCGAGCCATTTTCGAGAAAAAAGGCACTCATGTTCCCGCATCAGGCTTATGAGACAAAAATTTGACAGCTTGATAGCTAGGCGGTAGCGAGCCGGCTTCAACTGTCTAGTTCGAGTCTCGCTCGATTCATGCATTTTTTTTCTTCACCTGAATAATTATTTAATGCATTTTATTAAAAAAATATTTAAATAAAGATGGAATAACATTTTCTTGCAATTTTCTTTCAAAAAACGCTCTTTTTCAAATTTTTACAATTTTATTTCAAAAAATAATATTTTCTGGCATTTTTTAAATTTTTGGCATTATTTTGCAAACATATTCGTATATTAAAGTGTTTATGTTTGCAAAATAATGCAAAAAATTAAAAAGAATCGAGAAAAAATCATTTTCTGAAATAAAATTGTAAAAATTTGAAAAAGAGCGTTTTTCGAAAGAAAATTGCAAGAAAATGTTATTTCATCTTTATTTAAATACTTTTTTTTAATAAAATGCATTAAATAATTATTCATGTGAAGAAAAAAAATGCATGAATCTATTAATACTTCAACCTGACACGTTAGACACTCCAAGCGTGCGCGTTACCGTATAGCTTTCAAGCTAGTTAAGTCGCCAAGAAATAATTTCTCTTATAAGATGCAGAAACTTTGGAGCCTTTTTCTCGAAAATGGCTAGATAGTGCCAGCTAGTACGTTATTATATCAAACCTTTGGAATACCCTACCACTACACGAAGTTTGGTCGCAAAGTCAATTTCCGAGGTCGTATCCTCCTCTTGTTAGAACATTTTCTTCAAACGACTCTTTCAAAAGTTAAAATGTTTCTCTCTCTGTTTTTCCAAGTTAAAGACAACATTTCACACAGATACGCTGCTCTTCAATCTGTTCTATATTGAAAATTGCCAGACGGATGAACATGGCACTAATTTAAGGCACAGTTAAAAGATAGTATTCAACTGGGAGTATTTTACTTTTGTATTCATGTTCAAGCGCTAATGGCGTTAGATTTCAACGCGTTTCTAACCTCCAAATATCTACTTATCTTTAAAAAAATACCCGGAATAAAGAAAATCTAATTAATAAAACATCTATAACTGACAACAGAAATGAACTCAACGGTAGTGAGCTTACAACTGATGGCCGCCTCACATCATGTCACTAGTTTCTCCATCCAATCACTAAATATGTGAGCTGTGCACGCAATCTAGATATGTTTTGATCAAATCTCGTTTTTGAGCATTTCATCTGCTCCTTACTGATTTGGTAACAGATTTCACTTGTTTTTCGATTTGTTTACTTATGGAGAATATTTTTCTACGCATTCTTACGTTTCATCTGACAACGCACAGTTTTATGTTTTATTTTTCTACGCACACCTAATAGTCTTCTGAATACTAACTTTTATATTGTTGTTCTTTTTCGGTTAAAATCTTATCGTTTTTCTACAAATATGCAGATATTTAAACTACAACTGATTAAAAAAGGATCATGTTATGTTACTGTTTGTATTTCAGGAACGGATTGTGAACAGAGTTTATCAGAACACCCTATTAAGGAAACGGTTCGTTTATACAAAAATAATTCTCGGTATTCAAATGTCCGTTAATTTAAAATACTTTTCCATCGATAAATGAACTATAAAGTGTAAACTGATAGAATGGCCGTCGACGAATGCATATTCCACGCCGCTAATGACGGCTTACGCGAACAAAAAAAATGTAAAAAAAACGCCCGTCTCTAATAACGGATTCGCGCGCGAAACGATCAGTCGGACGATCCGTTAATATCGCGCGGCTCATTCGATTATTAACCCGATATTCACCGCGCAAAAACCATTCCGGATCCGAAGGTTTATCGACGCGACGCGGATTATAAAAGTCCATGCATACGTAACGACGTGTGCATCGCATTAACGGCCGGCAATTATGACGGGAACGGCCATTAACATGAATGTTTCATCGAAACTATGACGCGGACGTGCAAGTGCCGCTTAATAAATAATCGACGCGGATAAAAAACAATTCGTAGTGGCGCGCGTTCGCAACGGACGGTAATTAAAACGTGCCGGTAAATGGCGGACCCGAAGAGATCGATTACATGTATTACATACGTACATACATATATCTATAACTATATATATATATATATATATATATATATATATATATATATATATATATATATATATATTGTCGTATCCGTCTGGCGTTGGTTGCCAGAATGG
Source organism: Acanthacorydalis orientalis (assembly GCA_034766995.1). Classification (NCBI taxonomy): domain Eukaryota; kingdom Metazoa; phylum Arthropoda; class Insecta; order Megaloptera; family Corydalidae; genus Acanthacorydalis; species Acanthacorydalis orientalis. The sequence goes on from CM068314.1 coordinate 1,286,987, forward strand.
TTCCCTTCGGTGCCCGATGATCGATCTTGATTGATTTTTAGCCGCTATCATCAGGCTACATTTGTACTTTGTCCAAAAGTTTTGTATTACATTTAATTTTTTAATTTGTTGTCCAATACAAATACAGTAGATTAATTTTATGCGTATGAATATGGTTTTGTTGTCAAATACAGTCGACTAATTCTATGCGTCTATTAGTTTGTTGTTGTTTGAACAAATGCTGTCGATAACTATCTAAGCATCTGTTATCTCTTGGATATTTTATAACATAAATGCTGCAAGTTTTTAAAATAAAACACAACAAATATTTGTTTACTATTATTGTTTAATTGTTGTTACTATGATGAATATAACCACACGGGTTCTGTTACTTGACTGACTTATGAGAGATTTTTTTTTTTTTGGACAGTTTTAAGTTTTTGTCTGATATTGTTACCAATCTCGGTATTCTTGAGGCGAGTTGTCGAGCCTTGGGATTAAATCGCTATTATCTAGACTTTAAATTGTATTATTAGCAATCTTGCTGTTTTCTGATCCAAATCTTGAGTTTTTACGCTAGGAAAATTTTCAAAAAACCTTGCAACTGTCACGCACAAAACAAACGTCCGTAATGTTGTATAACAATTAACTGACCAGGGTAACTGACTTATGAGATCTCAACTACCGTTTATATACTGTTGTGGATAAGCTTAACAATCAACAGTATAATAGAACAGTATACTATCGCCGATTGTCGTCGGAGTGTATACGTTTAAATTGATTGTTGATAAATATATATTTTAATTATTGTACAATTTATTTGAAACTATAACAATCAGCTTAAATATGCACACGTGTTTTATACACTGTTCTCGATGATGAAATTCATAGTCAGCCGTGACACATTTATAAATAAGTACAGTATGAGGATAGATACATAACACATCCTTTTTATATCGAGCCAGATTGTTCTAGAACAATCCATTCCTTCTGTATATTTGCTTGCTTAGACAGCTATGACAATTCGTTTGTACGCCGTATACCACAATATATACAGGGATTTTCCAATAACGATGCATTTTTTATAATTTGAATTAAAACACAGAACTCGCGCTGAAATTCAAGTTTGCTTGCTGTAAACAATAGCTGTGAGTTGTGCCATTTATAAATTAAAAATAATGTTGATTTTTTCTTGAGCTGATAATGCAGTTTCGTCAAGTTATAGTTTCCAAAGACACCTATTAACACCTATCAACATTCCAAATCGCTTTATTATAAGGATGGACGCGCACATCCTTATAATAGAATGATCTACCGGTGCATAAAGTCTTTTTGAATTGGAAAGCGAAGATCCGAGTGCAAAGTAGTGTATGTCAGTTAACCTCTTGCGCTGGGATGACTTGCTGCACACGTCGCTTGTCGTTTGTTACCAAAATGAGAACGACGTGGTAGGCACGTCGCTTGTTATCTACTTCTAAATTGGGAATGACATACTATGCACGTCGACTGATTTTATTGTTTGAAATTAACAAGTACTGTAATTTACATTTTACGAATAATGAAATGGCGGATAAAAGTGATCGCTTATACGAACTCCGGAATATAATCGATTATTTAAATGTGAAATTTGAGCATATTTACACACCCGAAGAAAATTTATCACTGGATGCTATTATTTAAGTACCATTTGTCTCTAATGAAACATAAAGGTCGCCCATCCAACAACAACTTAATCAATGGAAAAGAGCACGTTTTGCAGTTAAATATCAGGTCACCAAGAATGTTCTGTCGTTTTTGAATCGAGAAAAAAACGCTGGTGTATTTTTACATAAAATAAGTTTATTCATCAAAATACGACCTTCGCATTGAACAACCCTTTCCCAGCGAGAAAGTAATTTATGAAGTCGATTTTTATAAAATCACTTGGTAGCTGTGAGTATTTAGCAGTTTAAATACTGTTATCAACTGTAAATCAACTCGTCAGTGTCTTCGACAGTCTTCGTCCTCCTTAAACCGCTTGTATCAGCACTACTAGTCAACGAGGAGGTCTTTTTTCCCAGATTATGATCAAATTCCATGTTTAAATTCCATGTTGCAATTACACGATTCATTTATTTTTTACATTCATGCCATATACTGGTTATCGGGTCTCTAACGACTCCCGGGACGGTAATCACGTTGATGGTTCCCTTCTTCATATCATGATAAGCAACAGCGCAAATGGTTACCAAAAAAAAGAAGAGATCATTCTTCTCTAGCAGTTCTGACAATGGATAAATTCCCTTTTATAAATGATTTCTTGTGGCCCACAAATCCAAACCAAATTATTTCGATGAAAAATTTCTAATAAATTATTATTGATTATTTTCTACTTTAGTTTATGCTCATTTCAATGGCAATACTATATCATTCTCAGAACACCGAAGTACCCAAAACATAATGTTCGTTGGATGATGGGCCGACCCGCACAGACACAGAACACATCTCTACTTTTTATCGACAATTCGGGCTTTTTAATACGTATTGAGTCAACATACTGAGCTCTATCTGTACGTTCACTTATTGCACAGGATGTTTCAATAACGGCGAACTTTTTTTTTAATTTGAAACGAAACAGAATGTGCACAGAGAGGCGTGAAGAGAATCGAACTGGTTTTCACTCGAGTCGTTTCCAATTTTAGATTTGCCGCGCGGGCCTGTCGCCCAGGTCGACATAGCGAACAGCGGTCTCGTCGCCGTCGAGAGCGAACCACTCGCCGGGACCAGGATCGAATCGCTGCGGCTGATGAACAACAACATCAAACATATCGACGAGAGAGCATTCAGGTACTGTCAAGCTTCTGAATTTCATGTTTCTTTGTATAAAACAATGTTGTTTCTGTGTTAAACTGACGATCTTGGCGAGTGCGCCCGGCCTGCACTTCGTTTATTTATCAGTGATTTTAAAACTGTACTTGTTTACTTATCGAACAGCTATTTTTTAATGAAATACAATTTTCTTATACATGTTTTAAAGTTAAATCGTTATAGTAAACATAAATAAAATAATCGGTAAAAATTAGTGTTCTTAGTTTTGACTAGATGGTAATTTCAAGTGACTGATCTAATCTGTAAGGAATAACTACGAGGTAAATTTGAAAATTCACCAACCTGATAAAAAAATTATCATATAATGCCTGATAATTGCCTTTATCTTCTTGGAATTATTTCTATCTTTCGATATGATCTCTTTGCAGTTGCACACACTCTTTCCAAAAATCTTCAACGCGTTCATCCCATCTCATTAGTCTGATTCCTAGAGATATTCAAAATAGTTCTTTATACGTGCTTTTAGCTCATTGTTTGAAGTAAATTGTTCGCCAGTAAGAAATTCTTTGCGGTCTTAGAATAGATGGCAATCCGACGAAACTGAATCAGGTAAATACGGTGCATGGGACAACAAACCGTACTTCAATTTTGCGATTATGACCTAAAAAAAGAAGACTTGTACAGATATACGCATTTTCCTGATGAAAAATGATTTATTCGTTCGATAAATTCGTTTTTTTTGCATAAAATTCAGTTCAGCCGAATGGTTAACACAGTACTTTCATTATCTGTTTATCATTTCGAAGATAATATCACCTTGTTGTACCAGAAAATGAAAGACGTGACCTTTCCCGTAGACAATATGTCTTTACCTTTTTCGGTGACGAAGAATCACAATACTTCGATTGTTTTGAGTGCTATTTTCTTTCTATTGTGGGCCGACAAACCATATTGCATCGACGGTTACAAGTTGACGGGAAAATTCAGACATATCCTTCAGAAAACGATCCAGAGACTGTTGAGAAATTGGTCTTCATCTCGCAGATACAATTTTCATATCTAGTTGTTCGATTAGGATATGAAACGAGATGCTTGCACCCTTATATAATTCAGACACCTTCAATCGTCGATTCTCTGAAACAACATCGTTCAATTTACTTATGATCTCTGATGTTATTTCACTTTTTCGCCTTCCGCTACGGGGATTATTTTCGAATTTTCCACGGCCATGTTCAAATCATCCAGCCTATTTTTTACATTTGTAAATGTTGCGTGTGGGAGTAGCACTACCGACTTAGTGTGCCACTAAGGAGTGAGAACTCGACTCCTTTTCAAATTAATGAAAAGGAGTCTGATTTGTGTTTTTAATGTTTTATTTTCAACGGTGAATACAAGATATAATAAAAAACAAACTATTGTAGTGTTCGGTTCACTGACATGCTAAGCTTCTGACTTAACGATTATGTCTTCATGGTTTTTGACTTCAAGATTTACTTCTTGACTTGTTACTTCAAGTCTTACTTCATGACTTACTTGACTAATCACTTGATGACTTAGTTCATGATTTGTTTTTATCGCCTAGCGTGGCTGGTTTATATATGATTTCGGGGGGAATTCCATATATATATATATATATATATATATATATATATATATATATATATATATATATATATATATATATATATATATATATATATATATATATATATACATACATTAATATTAATATAAATGAATGCTAACGGTTCAGACCATTAGTTTTCTGTATAATAAACACATATCACTTGATGGCCTGACCTAATGAAGAGAGGCAGGGTATTTTCGTACCTTTGAATGGCTTAATTTTGAAACTGGAATTACTTGGAAACCTCAGACACTGGAAGTCGGTTTGGTTATACGTTATTCCTGGTTTACATTGGGATAATAAGCGGTAGAGTATGGTGGTAGAGTGAGTACTATCCCGTGTTGCTATCATAATGTAAACACTTTGATATAGTGAAAGTAGAGTACTAAAGGTAGTAGCGAGTAAAGTGGAGTGGATAGGACATATTGAATACCACACTCTACTATTATCTTTTCTCACCACAGTAGAGGTCTAGAGAAAAAGGAGGCTAGTATACTCTACCGCTTACTATCCTAATGTAAACCAACCCTTAATTCTGGAAAGTGTGAGGCGCTCCTGTTCACCAAAAGGATTTTCACCATACTTATCAAACGACCCATATATATATATATATATATATATTTGTTTATAATCCACACTCCTTAACCAATTAATAACCGCCGCCGTCCACTAATCTCGTCTATTGACACCATTTCTTCTACAAATTCGCAACAGAACGCGCGCGAGGGAAAAAAATCCACCCGACCGTCGAACGTGCACGTACATATGTAAACATTGGACCGACGGGGTTCGATACACGCGCTGTCGAACAAAATTAATAGCCAATATTTGTCCGTTTTTGCAAAGTTCATAAATCATTGTATAATTAGTGTATCGCAGGTACGCGCGCTCGGACGCCTGCGGGCGCGACAGAGACGACGATGTCGATTATTAATAATACGTTTAGCGTTGCAATTACTGTCCCGGTTTGTGTTTTTTTTTTTTTTTTTTTTGTTTATTTTCACAGCCCTCGCACCGTTCCGCTGTCGCTGCAACGCGATAATGCGAAATAGAGAAATTAACGAACGCTGTGATTGTAATTGTTGCGTTAACGGACGAATATCGTTCAATAATTGATACACTGGACAGACGTGTGCCTCGTTGAGAGACAAAAACGGAAATGTACAGCTCGTATTTAATTTTGGAGGGGTTGTTACAACCGCGCGGTATCATTCGTCGCCGTATCAGATGGAAACACCGGCTACACCGGCACAGAATTAATTCAGTCCCGTAGAGCATGAAGAAAGTGATTTCAAACGTTTCTAAGTGGCGATTTTGATCTTTCCGATCGAGAACGTTCCGGAAAATCGAAAAAAAAATGAAGATGAAGAGCGCGAAGAGCTGGTAAGTGAAAAGTCCGCTCAGACTGAACAGAAAATCGATCAACAACTCGGAGTTACCCAGCAAGCAGTTTCTTATCGTTTACACCATCAAGAAAAAATTGAAAAGTTAGGATGATGGATTCTAGATGAACTCATCCAGCTGCAGGTCTACAAATGTAGGTCTTATGTCTAAAAATGTATACAGAAATGTTTTGCCACACATTTCTTATAAATAGTTGTGACATCAGTCTTCAACTTCAGTCTTGTGATATCAGTCAAGGTGGCCGATTTTTCGTCAAAGAACGTACAAACGTTGCTCTTTTTGTCTCTGAAGAGAAGCAAACTTTCTACAGTTCAAGCTGTCCTGTAACAACCGAAACAAGTGATAATCTGATCGATCAATGTCAAGAGAATACGGCGAGTGTAATAGGAGATCCCAGATTAGTTACCTGAGATTTTCTGGCATTTGTATCGAAATGTCGGGTCTAGCGTTATCGTGATAAAATACGAGTTCCTTCCGATTGACTAAGACTGAACGTTTTTTCTCAATTTATTTGTTCAAATTGTCCAGTTTTTAACAATACTTATCGGAATTGATTGTTTCGCTAATGGAGAGCAGCTTATAAAAGACCACCACCTTCGCAATCCCACTATACAGACAGGATAACCTTCAGAAAATGCTACCGGTATTTAGCATAGGCTAATTGATGTGGCGGAGCCCTCCGGGGATCGGGCGAGCGTAGCGAGTAGGGGGAAAATCCACCAGTTATATTAAAGGAATTTTAGTTTGTTTCATTTATTTTTGAAAATTCCTACAGCGAAAGCTGTCCGTGCTGTTTTTCTGCACTGTAAATATTTTGTCAACAACTGGAAACTGTGAAATTCGAGCACTGGGATCCGCAGAACCGTTCCGTCTGTCCCACCACACGCGCCGTTTACAATCCGCGATCCGTCTCAAGGACCTGCGCGCGGCGTTCCGGAGGCGCCGTTCCGATCGGACCGGGCGTCGAAGGGCGCGCCCACCGCATCTGCGGATTCCCAGCGTGCGCCGTCCTCGGCGGTCGCGTGAGCGCGCGCGATATCGCGCTCATAATTACCCGGCGTGCAATTAGACGGCGGGGCGGGTGCGCGCGGGGCGTTCGTCCTCATTGTGATCTGACGGTTCGCGGGTCGTTTCCTGCTATCCGCCGCACGCACGCACGGTACGTTGTCGTTCGCCCTGCACGTCAATCGAACCGCCCCAACAGCATTTACATCCTTTCCGTCTTCGTACGGCGCACCGACAGCCGCTTGCATTGAACACGCGAACCACTCACCATCCGTTGTATGTTTTACGTGTCTCGCGATAAATCCGCACGGCGATCCTTTACAATGGTCTGATGTTTTAATACGGTCCCGATGAAATATAATTATGGACACGGATTACGAGCGCGGAGCAACGACGTCGAGAAACGTACAACGGTGTCGGTCGGATAAGAATAGAACGCTTTTTTTGTCCTTCAAGTATATTTTCATTGGAAGTTTTATCATAGGAAGTACACAGATAATGAGAAGATAATTAACTCTATTAGAGAACATGATTTTAACCTCTATCGGTCACTCGGTCCTATTTCGACCCAAAGGAAAATGTCCTCGCAAATATCTTCAAAAATATAAACATTGCAAATGTGTAACTTAGTGACTTTGTCCGATATGTTCTAAAAATATATCACATGAAAATTCAATAAATTACGATTAACCGTTACAGCGCTATAAAATGAGTAACATTTAAGAGCCTTGGGTCTTAAATGACCCACATTAATTTCTAGTACTTAATTTGCTGTTACTTATATTAGTTTGGATGTAAAAAGTTCATATACATACATATAATTTGCGCATCGATCCAAGTGATTTTTAGGCATTATCAAAAATTTGAATATTTTCAACAAGGAAAACCGGTTAATTCATAGGTTTTCTGGATTTTTCGGTATTCATTTAGAACCGATGTCGATTTTGTCTAAAAGCTGATATAGGACATTGCAGTGGGCGTCAACCTGTATGAATTAATTGCCAGAATGTAAACAATTTGGACATTTTAAGCAAGAAAAACCAGTTTTTTGCGGTTTTTTGGACGTTTTTGGTATCTATTGTAGGCTGATGTTAATTTTGTCTAAGATATGATATAAATCATTACAATTCACATCGACTAGTATCAATTAGTTGCCAAATTTTATAATTTTTTGATATTTTAAGCAAAAAAATCTTTTTTGGCGGTTTCTTAGAGATTTTCGGTATGTATTGTGGACCGATGTTAATTTTGTCTAAGATATGATATACATCATTGAAATTCGAATCTACCAGTATGAACTATTTGCCAGATTTTAAACATTTTGGATATTTTCAGCAAAAAAAATATTTTTTTGCTGTTTTTTGGACGTTTTCGGTATCTATTATGGCCAGATGTTAATTTTGTCTAAGATATTTGAGTTATTTTCGAATATAAATAAAAGACATTCATTAGCTCACTTATTTTTTTGGACGACTTTTTTTTGTCTGCGGCTGGCAGACTTAAAAACTAAATTTGGTGGCCCGTGTTAATATATATATATATATATATATATATATATATATATATATATGAGTTTGACACCACTGTTCCAAATAATATATAATCGATTATTCAAGAAATTTCTAACAACATCTATTAATGAAAGAAAATATTCTTTTCCCTTTGACAGTAACTTTTTATAAAATATCAGTTGATTCTTGTTGAATTTGTGTTGAAGTAACGAATACCGGTTTTAATTATTCCGTTCATACTATCAGAGGGATGTGTCGAAAATAGACAAACAGTCGTTCGTAAATGTATATCGGAAACATTCACTCCACCCCACACTCATCCCGCCCGCTCCAGTTCTCGCAGAAACACTGCACGACCCCCGTTGCAACTTTACGGTTTTTATACTGTTTTTTTTCCTGTTTCTTTTCGTCTCGTTCGCAGTTTATCCACTCGACATTCATCCGAGCCGAACTCGACGAACAACTGTACTTTCAAAGTATTTTTTCGCTCTCGGCTCGTTATTAAGCTTCAAACTTTCTCGACATTCTTTTTTTTATCTCGTTTTGATGTATATGTCATACATTTTTTATACGGAACGACGGGTCGACACAGTCGGGTATAAGTTGTTATGCGAATACGGTTTATCGCGAATTATTATCTCGACAGAAACGGGAAATATCGCCGGGACCGATGCGGTGATTGGGAGTCTTAAGTGGCGCGCGTTCGAACAGACAACACCTGTGTGTACAATTCTCGGAAAAACATATTATTAGGTGTGAAATGTGAGTCGGTGCGCTTACACTGAATCAATCACAACACTGTTATTTCTTTCAATAAGTAAGCCAATGACTATTTTTTCGGGTTTTGTCATTTTCAGACAATTATTTCAAAAAATTCTCTCAAAAATATTGAATGAAAGATTGAGCTGTTCTCTATCTTGTATGTTCTGAATAATTGCAGTAACATCCTTGTTTAAACAGAACACACATACCAAATAATCTATAAACTTACAGTTTTTATCCACTCTTAGACATATTTATTTATTCCAATTTAGAGATATATTCTTATTTATCATATTATATAGTTTCAATTTTTACACCTAATATTTAATAAAGTTATCAAGTAGGCGGAACTAAATAAAATAAGGCTAATAAGAAAATGCAATTGTTTTAAGCGTACCGCAAACAACTACTGTACCATTGTTTTGTGAGGTTATGCCAACTTCTTGGCGAACCAATATATAATGATTCTAAATGATAAAATAGGCACTTGAAAATCCTAAAACTACTAAAAAATATTTCAATATAAAACAGAGTTGAGATTAACTGAATTAACTCCGTTGAATTAATTTTTACTCCTAATATTTAATGAAGTTGTCAATTAGGCTGAACTGAATAAAACAAGTCTAATAGAAAAAATCAATTGTTTCAAATGTAACATGAACTATTGTACCGTTGTTTTGTGAGGTTATACTAACTGCCTAGATCACCATTGTAGTGTTTTTAAATATTGAGATAGGCACTTGAAAATCCTGAAATTATGGGAAAATATTTCAGTATAAAACATAGTTGAGATTAATTCAATTAAATGCGTTCAATTAGTTTCTAACACCTAATATTTAATGAAGTTATCAAGTAGGTTGAACTAAATAAAAGAAGTCTAATAGAAAAAATCAATTGTTTTAAACGTAACACGAACTAATGTACTACTGTTTTGTGAGGTTATGCCGAGTGCTTAGAAAACCAATATGAAGTGTTTTTAAATGTTGAGATTGACACTTGAAAATCATAAAACTACCAGAAAATATTTAAATCCAAAACAGAGCTGTGATTTAGTTGGTTTAAAGGCACCGAATTAATTTTTACACCAAATAATTTTACACATCCAACCATTCACAACGTTCCACTTTCTCTCACTCTATACAAACGTACCACATTGTTTGATAAGACATCCTTATCGGATTGAAACCTGTAAGCACTCAATTATTTAATCACTTGATTGAACCGTGAAAGCCGCGCTCAGTCGAGACACGTGAGTCGACGGAAGAGTTTTATCTTGTTTGTTTTAGCGCGCAGGCACGCTAACGTGCCGTTCGGAAACCACCCCCGAGCACTGACATCACTGTCAATCAACCGGGCGACGGATCTATTTTAAAATCCGACTACTCGTCCAGATTGCTGGTCGTGCAATCCGTTATCGCAGCACAACGAACGCCGTCTCGAACGCCCACCTGCCCTGGTAATTAGACAGGTGGTGGTACGTTTTCAGTCGACCGACGATTATTCTATTTTCTATTTCTTTTCCATGAACACTCGTAAGTGTGCAATTGGGTGAACGACGATCGCTGTCGCGACAGTACTCGGTCGGGGAAAAAGTTTCGGCGACTATTCGGAACTGGTTTTAATTGGAACTGCGCGCCGACTGCAAAAGTTACAAACAAGTTAATGACACGTTTTTAATTCATTGCGCCAGAAATTCGAAGCGCTGGAAGTGTGCGCCGTCGACGCTGCATGTCGAAACGGGGGCAATTAGGGAGAACGGGACGATGTTTTTTCCCAGTGATATAATTGATTGTTGATACTTTGACGCCGGAGATGTAATTCATGAACAGTTGGATGGAATGTACTTGTGCTGTTGTTTCAGACAAGTTAAATAAAACGACTTTCAGTTCAGTATGATAAAAGAAAATGTTTAAACACGACGAGTCAATAACTTTAAGTTATTTCGTTTCAAATTTCATAGAAAAAAATATTATATATTAAACTCGACACAAATATTTGTATAGCAGAAAAAAATAAACTTGCGTGCAATTTGTTTGAACTAACTTTTAAAAAAAGTTAATTTTGATCAAAAAACCTACTTTTGAACCAGTTACTCGGCTATAAGTAGTCGAAATAAACTGCGAAATGGCTTATAATATATATGGTAATATACAGACGCGTCTTGAAATTATCAATCTCGTGGTGTGCAATTTGTTTCAGCTGACATCCAAAAAAGACTTATTTCACCTAAAAAAAGTTGTTACAAGTTTTTCGGCTATAAGTAATCGAAGTTAAGTGCGAAATGGGTTATGTCGTACATCATTAGATGCGTCTTGAAATTATCTATCACGTGGTATGCGATTCGATCCGATTATTTTCCAAAACGGCCTTATTTTACCCAAAAAAAAAACCGTTTTTCAACCAGTTTTTCGGCTATAAGTAGTCGAAATTAAGTGCGAAACGGGTCATATCACACATCGTTAGATGCGTATTAAAATTACCTATCGTGTGGTGTGCAATTCGATTCGATTATCTTCCAAAAAAGCCTAATTTTGCCCGAAAAACCCATTTTTCAACCAGTTTTTCGGCCATAAGTAGTCGAAATTAAGTGCAAAACGGGTCATGTCACACATCGTTAGATGCGTATTAAAATTACCTATCGCGTGATGTGCAATTCGATTCGATTATCTTCCAAAAAAGCCTAATTTTGCCCGAAAAACCCATTTTTCAACCAGTTTTTCGGCCATAAGTAGTCGAAATTATGAGCAAAACGGGTCATATCGCACATCGTTAGATGCGTATTAAAATTACCTATCGCGTGGTGTGCAATTCGATTCAATTATCTAAAAAAAAAGCCTAATTTTGCCCGAAAAACCCATTTTTCAACCAGTTTTTCGGCCATAAGTAGTCAAAATTAAGTGCAAAACGGGTCATATCGCACATCGTTAGATGCGTATTAAAATTACCTATCGCGTGGTTTGCAATTCGATTCAATTATCTTCCAAAAAAGCCTAATTTTGCACGAAAAACCCATTTTTCAACCAGTTTTTCGGCAATAAGTAGTCGAAATTAAGTGCAAAACCGGTCATATCACACATCGTTAGATGCGTATTAAAATTACCTATCGCGTGGTGTGCAATTCGATTCAATTATCTAAAGAAAAGCCTAATTTTGCCCGAAAAACCCATTTTTCAACCAGTTTTTCGGCCATAAGTAGTCGAAATTAAGTGCAAAACCGGTCATATCACACATCGTTAGATGCGTATTAAAATTACCTATCGCGTGGTGTGCAATTCGATTCAATTATCTAAAAAAAAAGCCTAATTTTGCCCGAAAAACCCATTTTTCAACCAGTTTTTCGGCCATAAGTAGTCGAAATTAAGTGCAAAACCGGTCATGTCACACATCGTTAGATGCGTATTAAAATTACCTATCGCGTGGTGTGCAATTCGATTCAATTATCTAAAAAAAAAGCCTAATTTTGCCCGAAAAACCCATTTTTCAACCAGTTCTTCGGCCATAAGTAGTCGAAATTAAGTGCAAAACCGGTCATATCACACATCGTTAGATGCGTATTAAAATTACCTATCGCGTGGTGTGCAATTCGATTCAATTATCTAAAAAAAAAGCCTAATTTTGCCCGAAAAACCCATTTTTCAACCAGTTTTTCGGCCATAAGTAGTCGAAATTAAGTGCAAAACCGGTCATATCACACATCGTTAGATGCGTATTAAAATTACCTATCGCGTGGTGTGCAATTCGATTCAATTATCTAAAAAAAAAGCCTAATTTTGCCCTAAAAACCCATTTTTCAACCAGTTTTTCGGCCATAAGTAGTCGAAATTAAGTGCAAAACCGGTCATATCGTACATCGTTAGATGCGTATTAAAATTACCTATCGCGTGATGTGCAATTCGATTCGATTATCTTCCAAAAAAGCCTAATTTTGCCCGAAAAACCCATTTTTCAACCAGTTTTTCGGCCATAAGTAGTCGAAATTATGAGCAAAACGGGTCATATCGCACATCGTTAGATGCGTATTAAAATTACCTATCGCGTGGTGTGCAATTCGATTCAATTATCTAAAAAAAAAGCCTAATTTTGCCCGAAAAACCCATTTTTCAACCAGTTCTTCGGCCATAAGTAGTCGAAATTAAGTGCAAAATCGGTCATATCACACATCGTTAGATGCGTATTAAAATTACCTATCGCGTGGTGTGCAATTCGATTCAATTATCTAAAAAAAAAGCCTAATTTTGCCCTAAAAACCCATTTTTCAACCAGTTTTTCGGCCATAAGTAGTCGAAATTAAGTGCAAAACCGGTCATGTCACACATCGTTAGATGCGTATTAAAATTACCTATCGCGTGGTGTGCAATTCGATTCAATTATCTTCCAAAAAAGCCTAATTTTGCCCGAAAAACCCATTTTTCAACCAGTTTTTCGGCCATAAGTAGTCGAAATTAAGTGCAAAACCGGTCATATCACACATCGTTAGATGCGTATTAAAATTACCTATCGCGTGGTGTGCAATTCGATTCAATTATCTAAAAAAAAAGCCTAATTTTGCCCGAAAAACCCATTTTTCAACCAGTTTTTCGGCCATAAGTAGTCGAAATTAAGTGCAAAACGGGTCATGTCACACATCGTTAGATGCGTATTAAAATTACCTATCGCGTGGTGTGCAATTCGATTCAATTATCTTCCAAAAAAGCCTAATTTTGCCCGAAAAACCCATTTTTCAAACAGTTTTTCGGCCATAAGTAGTCAAAATTAAGTGCAAAACGGGTCATATCGTACATCGTTAGATGCGCCTTAAAATTACCTATCGCATGGTGTGCAATTCGATTCAATTATCTTCCAAAAAAGCCTAATTTTGCCCGAAAAACCCATTTTTCAACCAGTTTTTCGGCCATAAGTAGTCAAAATTAAGTGCAAAACGGGTCATATCGCACATCGTTAGATGCGTATTAAAATTACCTATCGCGTGGTGTGCAATTCGATTCAATTATCTAAAAAAAAAGCCTAATTTTGCCCGAAAAACCCATTTTTCAAACAGTTTTTCGGCCATAAGTAGTCAAAATTAAGTGCAAAACGGGTCATATCGCACATCGTTAGATGCGTATTAAAATTACCTATCGCGTGGTTTGCAATTCGATTCAATTATCTTCCAAAAAAGCCTAATTTTGCCCGAAAAACCCATTTTTCAAACAGTTTTTCGGCCATAAGTAGTCGAAATTAAGTGCAAAACGGGTCATATCGCACATCGTTAGATGCGTATTAAAATTACCTATCGTGTGGTGTGCAATTCGATTCGATTATCTTCCAAAAAAGCCTAATTTTGCCCGAAAAACCCATTTTTCAAACAGTTTTTCGGCCATAAGTAGTCGAAATTAAGTGCAAAACGGGTCATATCGTACATCGTTAGATGCGTATTAAAATTACCTATCGCGTGATGTGCAATTCGATTCGATTATCTTCCAAAAAAGCCTAATTTTGCCCGAAAAACCCATTTTTCAACCAGTTTTTCGGCCATAAGTAGTCGAAATTAAGTGCAAAACCGGTCATGTCACACATCGTTAGATGCGTATTAAAATTACCTATCGCGTGATGTGCAATTCGATTCAATTATCTAAAAAAAAGCCTAATTTTGCCCGAAAAACCCATTTTTCAACCAGTTTTTCGGCCATAAGTAGTCGAAATTAAGTGCAAAACGGGTCATGTCACACATCGTAGGATGCGTATTAAAATTACCTATCGCGTGATGTGCAATTCGATTCGATTATCTTCCAAAAAAGCCTAATTTTGCCCGAAAAACCCATTTTTCAACCAGTTTTTCGGCCATAAGTAGTCGAAATTATGAGCAAAACGGGTCATATCGCACATCGTTAGATGCGTATTAAAATTACCTATCGCGTGGTGTGCAATTCGATTCAATTATCTTCCAAAAAAGCCTAATTTTGCCCGAAAAACCCATTTTTCAACCAGTTTTTCGGCCATAAGTAGTCGAAATTAAGTGCAAAACCGGTCATATCACACATCGTTAGATGCGTATTAAAATTACCTATCGCGTGGTGTGCAAATCGATTCAATTATCTAAAAAAAAAGCCTAATTTTGCCCTAAAAACCCATTTTTCAACCAGTTTTTCGGCCATAAGTAGTCGAAATTATGAGCAAAACGGGTCATATCGCACATCGTTAGATGCGTATTAAAATTACCTACCGCGTGGTGTGCAATTCGATTCAATTATCTTCCAAAAAAGCCTAATTTTGCCCGAAAAACCCATTTTTCAAACAGTTTTTCGGCCATAAGTAGTCAAAATTAAGTGCAAAACGGGTCATATCGTACATCGTTAGATGCGCCTTAAAATTACCTATCGCATGGTGTGCAATTCGATTCAATTATCTTCCAAAAAAGCCTAATTTTGCCCTAAAAACCCATTTTTCAACCAGTTTTTCGGCCATAAGTAGTCAAAATTAAGTGCAAAACGGGTCATATCGCACATCGTTAGATGCGTATTAAAATTACCTACCGCGTGGTGTGCAATTCGATTCAATTATCTAAAAAAAAAGCCTAATTTTGCCCGAAAAACCCATTTTTCAACCAGTTTTTCGGCCATAAGTAGTCAAAATTAAGTGCAAAACGGGTCATATCGCACATCGTTAGATGCGTATTAAAATTACCTATCGCGTGGTTTGCAATTCGATTCAATTATCTTCCAAAAAAGCCTAATTTTGCCCGAAAAACCCATTTTTCAAACAGTTTTTCGGCCATAAGTAGTCAAAATTAAGTGCAAAACGGGTCATATCGTACATCGTTAGATGCGCCTTAAAATTACCTATCGCATGGTGTGCAATTCGATTCAATTATCTTCCAAAAAAGCCTAATTTTGCCCTAAAAACCCATTTTTCAACCAGTTTTTCGGCCATAAGTAGTCAAAATTAAGTGCAAAACGGGTCATATCGCACATCGTTAGATGCGTATTAAAATTACCTATCGTGTGGTGTGCAATTCGATTCGATTATCTTCCAAAAAAGCCTAATTTTGCCCGAAAAACCCATTTTTCAAACAGTTTTTCGGCCATAAGTAGTCGAAATTAAGTGCAAAACGGGTCATGTCACACATCGTAGGATGCGTATTAAAATTACCTATCGCGTGATGTGCAACTCGATTCGATTATCTTCCAAAAAAGCCAAATTTTGCCCGAAAAACCCATTTTTAAACCAGTTTTTCGGCCATAAGTAGTCGAAATTATGAGCAAAACGGGTCATATCGCACATCGTTAGATGCGTATTAAAATTACCTACCGCGTGGTGTGCAATTCGATTCAATTATCTTCCAAAAAAGCCTAATTTTGCCCGAAAAACCCATTTTTCAAACAGTTTTTCGGCCATAAGTAGTCAAAATTAAGTGCAAAACGGGTCATATCGTACATCGTTAGATGCGCCTTAAAATTACCTATCGCATGGTGTGCAATTCGATTCAATTATCTTCCAAAAAAGCCTAATTTTGCCCTAAAAACCCATTTTTCAACCAGTTTTTCGGCCATAAGTAGTCAAAATTAAGTGCAAAACGGGTCATATCGCACATCGTTAGATGCGTATTAAAATTACCTACCGCGTGGTGTGCAATTCGATTCAATTATCTAAAAAAAAAGCCTAATTTTGCCCGAAAAACCCATTTTTCAACCAGTTTTTCGGCCATAAGTAGTCAAAATTAAGTGCAAAACGGGTCATATCGCACATCGTTAGATGCGTATTAAAATTACCTATCGCGTGGTTTGCAATTCGATTCAATTATCTTCCAAAAAAGCCTAATTTTGCCCGAAAAACCCATTTTTCAAACAGTTTTTCGGCCATAAGTAGTCAAAATTAAGTGCAAAACGGGTCATATCGCACATCGTTAGATGCGTATTAAAATTACCTATCGTGTGGTGTGCAATTCGATTCGATTATCTTCCAAAAAAGCCTAATTTTGCCCGAAAAACCCATTTTTCAAACAGTTTTTCGGCCATAAGTAGTCGAAATTAAGTGCAAAACGGGTCATATCGTACATCGTTAGATGCGTATTAAAATTACCTATCGCGTGATGTGCAATTCGATTCGATTATCTTCCAAAAAAGCCTAATTTTGCCCGAAAAACCCATTTTTCAACCAGTTTTTCGGCCATAAGTAGTCGAAATTAAGTGCAAAACCGGTCATGTCACACATCGTTAGATGCGTATTAAAATTACCTATCGCGTGATGTGCAATTCGATTCAATTATCTAAAAAAAAGCCTAATTTTGCCCGAAAAACCCATTTTTCAACCAGTTTTTCGGCCATAAGTAGTCGAAATTAAGTGCAAAACCGGTCATATCACACATCGTTAGATGCGTATTAAAATTACCTATCGCGTGATGTGCAATTCGATTCGATTATCTTCCAAAAAAGCCTAATTTTGCCCGAAAAACCCATTTTTCAACCAGTTTTTCGGCCATAAGTAGTCGAAATTAAGTGCAAAACGGGTCATGTCACACATCGTAGGATGCGTATTAAAATTACCTATCGCGTGATGTGCAACTCGATTCGATTATCTTCCAAAAAAGCCAAATTTTGCCCGAAAAACCCATTTTTAAACCAGTTTTTCGGCCATAAGTAGTCGAAATTATGAGCAAAACGGGTCATATCGCACATCGTTAGATGCGTATTAAAATTACCTATCGCGTGGTGTGCAATTCGATTCAATTATCTTCCAAAAAAGCCTAATTTTGCCCGAAAAACCCATTTTTCAACCAGTTTTTCGGCCATAAGTAGTCGAAATTAAGTGCAAAACCGGTCATATCACACATCGTTAGATGCGTATTAAAATTACCTATCGCGTGGTGTGCAAATCGATTCAATTATCTAAAAAAAAAGCCTAATTTTGCCCTAAAAACCCATTTTTCAACCAGTTTTTCGGCCATAAGTAGTCGAAATTATGAGCAAAACGGGTCATATCGCACATCGTTAGATGCGTATTAAAATTACCTACCGCGTGGTGTGCAATTCGATTCAATTATCTTCCAAAAAAGCCTAATTTTGCCCGAAAAACCCATTTTTCAAACAGTTTTTCGGCCATAAGTAGTCAAAATTAAGTGCAAAACGGGTCATATCGTACATCGTTAGATGCGCCTTAAAATTACCTATCGCATGGTGTGCAATTCGATTCAATTATCTTCCAAAAAAGCCTAATTTTGCCCTAAAAACCCATTTTTCAACCAGTTTTTCGGCCATAAGTAGTCAAAATTAAGTGCAAAACGGGTCATATCGCACATCGTTAGATGCGTATTAAAATTACCTACCGCGTGGTGTGCAATTCGATTCAATTATCTAAAAAAAAAGCCTAATTTTGCCCGAAAAACCCATTTTTCAACCAGTTTTTCGGCCATAAGTAGTCAAAATTAAGTGCAAAACGGGTCATATCGCACATCGTTAGATGCGTATTAAAATTACCTATCGCGTGGTTTGCAATTCGATTCAATTATCTTCCAAAAAAGCCTAATTTTGCCCGAAAAACCCATTTTTCAAACAGTTTTTCGGCCATAAGTAGTCAAAATTAAGTGCAAAACGGGTCATATCGCACATCGTTAGATGCGTATTAAAATTACCTATCGTGTGGTGTGCAATTCGATTCGATTATCTTCCAAAAAAGCCTAATTTTGCCCGAAAAACCCATTTTTCAAACAGTTTTTCGGCCATAAGTAGTCGAAATTAAGTGCAAAACGGGTCATATCGTACATCGTTAGATGCGTATTAAAATTACCTATCGCGTGATGTGCAATTCGATTCGATTATCTTCCAAAAAAGCCTAATTTTGCCCGAAAAACCCATTTTTCAACCAGTTTTTCGGCCATAAGTAGTCGAAATTAAGTGCAAAACCGGTCATGTCACACATCGTTAGATGCGTATTAAAATTACCTATCGCGTGATGTGCAATTCGATTCAATTATCTAAAAAAAAGCCTAATTTTGCCCGAAAAACCCATTTTTCAACCAGTTTTTCGGCCATAAGTAGTCGAAATTAAGTGCAAAACGGGTCATGTCACACATCGTAGGATGCGTATTAAAATTACCTATCGCGTGATGTGCAACTCGATTCGATTATCTTCCAAAAAAGCCAAATTTTGCCCGAAAAACCCATTTTTAAACCAGTTTTTCGGCCATAAGTAGTCGAAATTATGAGCAAAACGGGTCATATCGCACATCGTTAGATGCGTATTAAAATTACCTATCGCGTGGTGTGCAATTCGATTCAATTATCTTCCAAAAAAGCCTAATTTTGCCCGAAAAACCCATTTTTCAACCAGTTTTTCGGCCATAAGTAGTCGAAATTAAGTGCAAAACCGGTCATATCACACATCGTTAGATGCGTATTAAAATTACCTATCGCGTGGTGTGCAAATCGATTCAATTATCTAAAAAAAAAGCCTAATTTTGCCCTAAAAACCCATTTTTCAACCAGTTTTTCGGCCATAAGTAGTCGAAATTATGAGCAAAACGGGTCATATCGCACATCGTTAGATGCGTATTAAAATTACCTACCGCGTGGTGTGCAATTCGATTCAATTATCTTCCAAAAAAGCCTAATTTTGCCCGAAAAACCCATTTTTCAAACAGTTTTTCGGCCATAAGTAGTCAAAATTAAGTGCAAAACGGGTCATATCGTACATCGTTAGATGCGCCTTAAAATTACCTATCGCATGGTGTGCAATTCGATTCAATTATCTTCCAAAAAAGCCTAATTTTGCCCTAAAAACCCATTTTTCAACCAGTTTTTCGGCCATAAGTAGTCAAAATTAAGTGCAAAACGGGTCATATCGCACATCGTTAGATGCGTATTAAAATTACCTACCGCGTGGTGTGCAATTCGATTCAATTATCTAAAAAAAAAGCCTAATTTTGCCCGAAAAACCCATTTTTCAACCAGTTTTTCGGCCATAAGTAGTCAAAATTAAGTGCAAAACGGGTCATATCGCACATCGTTAGATGCGTATTAAAATTACCTATCGCGTGGTTTGCAATTCGATTCAATTATCTTCCAAAAAAGCCTAATTTTGCCCGAAAAACCCATTTTTCAAACAGTTTTTCGGCCATAAGTAGTCAAAATTAAGTGCAAAACGGGTCATATCGTACATCGTTAGATGCGCCTTAAAATTACCTATCGCATGGTGTGCAATTCGATTCAATTATCTTCCAAAAAAGCCTAATTTTGCCCTAAAAACCCATTTTTCAACCAGTTTTTCGGCCATAAGTAGTCAAAATTAAGTGCAAAACGGGTCATATCGCACATCGTTAGATGCGTATTAAAATTACCTATCGTGTGGTGTGCAATTCGATTCGATTATCTTCCAAAAAAGCCTAATTTTGCCCGAAAAACCCATTTTTCAAACAGTTTTTCGGCCATAAGTAGTCGAAATTAAGTGCAAAACGGGTCATATCGTACATCGTTAGATGCGTATTAAAATTACCTATCGCGTGATGTGCAATTCGATTCGATTATCTTCCAAAAAAGCCTAATTTTGCCCGAAAAACCCATTTTTCAACCAGTTTTTCGGCCATAAGTAGTCGAAATTAAGTGCAAAACGGGTCATGTCACACATCGTAGGATGCGTATTAAAATTACCTATCGCGTGATGTGCAACTCGATTCGATTATCTTCCAAAAAAGCCAAATTTTGCCCGAAAAACCCATTTTTAAACCAGTTTTTCGGCCATAAGTAGTCGAAATTATGAGCAAAACGGGTCATATCGCACATCGTTAGATGCGTATTAAAATTACCTACCGCGTGGTGTGCAATTCGATTCAATTATCTTCCAAAAAAGCCTAATTTTGCCCGAAAAACCCATTTTTCAAACAGTTTTTCGGCCATAAGTAGTCAAAATTAAGTGCAAAACGGGTCATATCGTACATCGTTAGATGCGCCTTAAAATTACCTATCGCATGGTGTGCAATTCGATTCAATTATCTTCCAAAAAAGCCTAATTTTGCCCTAAAAACCCATTTTTCAACCAGTTTTTCGGCCATAAGTAGTCAAAATTAAGTGCAAAACGGGTCATATCGCACATCGTTAGATGCGTATTAAAATTACCTACCGCGTGGTGTGCAATTCGATTCAATTATCTAAAAAAAAAGCCTAATTTTGCCCGAAAAACCCATTTTTCAACCAGTTTTTCGGCCATAAGTAGTCAAAATTAAGTGCAAAACGGGTCATATCGCACATCGTTAGATGCGTATTAAAATTACCTATCGCGTGGTTTGCAATTCGATTCAATTATCTTCCAAAAAAGCCTAATTTTGCCCGAAAAACCCATTTTTCAAACAGTTTTTCGGCCATAAGTAGTCAAAATTAAGTGCAAAACGGGTCATATCGCACATCGTTAGATGCGTATTAAAATTACCTATCGTGTGGTGTGCAATTCGATTCGATTATCTTCCAAAAAAGCCTAATTTTGCCCGAAAAACCCATTTTTCAAACAGTTTTTCGGCCATAAGTAGTCGAAATTAAGTGCAAAACGGGTCATATCGTACATCGTTAGATGCGTATTAAAATTACCTATCGCGTGATGTGCAATTCGATTCGATTATCTTCCAAAAAAGCCTAATTTTGCCCGAAAAACCCATTTTTCAACCAGTTTTTCGGCCATAAGTAGTCGAAATTAAGTGCAAAACCGGTCATGTCACACATCGTTAGATGCGTATTAAAATTACCTATCGCGTGATGTGCAATTCGATTCAATTATCTAAAAAAAAGCCTAATTTTGCCCGAAAAACCCATTTTTCAACCAGTTTTTCGGCCATAAGTAGTCGAAATTAAGTGCAAAACCGGTCATATCACACATCGTTAGATGCGTATTAAAATTACCTATCGCGTGATGTGCAATTCGATTCGATTATCTTCCAAAAAAGCCTAATTTTGCCCGAAAAACCCATTTTTCAACCAGTTTTTCGGCCATAAGTAGTCGAAATTAAGTGCAAAACGGGTCATGTCACACATCGTAGGATGCGTATTAAAATTACCTATCGCGTGATGTGCAACTCGATTCGATTATCTTCCAAAAAAGCCAAATTTTGCCCGAAAAACCCATTTTTAAACCAGTTTTTCGGCCATAAGTAGTCGAAATTATGAGCAAAACGGGTCATATCGCACATCGTTAGATGCGTATTAAAATTACCTATCGCGTGGTGTGCAATTCGATTCAATTATCTTCCAAAAAAGCCTAATTTTGCCCGAAAAACCCATTTTTCAACCAGTTTTTCGGCCATAAGTAGTCGAAATTAAGTGCAAAACCGGTCATATCACACATCGTTAGATGCGTATTAAAATTACCTATCGCGTGGTGTGCAAATCGATTCAATTATCTAAAAAAAAAGCCTAATTTTGCCCTAAAAACCCATTTTTCAACCAGTTTTTCGGCCATAAGTAGTCGAAATTATGAGCAAAACGGGTCATATCGCACATCGTTAGATGCGTATTAAAATTACCTACCGCGTGGTGTGCAATTCGATTCAATTATCTTCCAAAAAAGCCTAATTTTGCCCGAAAAACCCATTTTTCAAACAGTTTTTCGGCCATAAGTAGTCAAAATTAAGTGCAAAACGGGTCATATCGTACATCGTTAGATGCGCCTTAAAATTACCTATCGCATGGTGTGCAATTCGATTCAATTATCTTCCAAAAAAGCCTAATTTTGCCCTAAAAACCCATTTTTCAACCAGTTTTTCGGCCATAAGTAGTCAAAATTAAGTGCAAAACGGGTCATATCGCACATCGTTAGATGCGTATTAAAATTACCTACCGCGTGGTGTGCAATTCGATTCAATTATCTAAAAAAAAAGCCTAATTTTGCCCGAAAAACCCATTTTTCAACCAGTTTTTCGGCCATAAGTAGTCAAAATTAAGTGCAAAACGGGTCATATCGCACATCGTTAGATGCGTATTAAAATTACCTATCGCGTGGTTTGCAATTCGATTCAATTATCTTCCAAAAAAGCCTAATTTTGCCCGAAAAACCCATTTTTCAAACAGTTTTTCGGCCATAAGTAGTCAAAATTAAGTGCAAAACGGGTCATATCGTACATCGTTAGATGCGCCTTAAAATTACCTATCGCATGGTGTGCAATTCGATTCAATTATCTTCCAAAAAAGCCTAATTTTGCCCTAAAAACCCATTTTTCAACCAGTTTTTCGGCCATAAGTAGTCAAAATTAAGTGCAAAACGGGTCATATCGCACATCGTTAGATGCGTATTAAAATTACCTATCGCGTGATGTGCAATTCGATTCGATTATCTTCCAAAAAAGCCTAATTTTGCCCGAAAAACCCATTTTTCAACCAGTTTTTCGGCCATAAGTAGTCGAAATTAAGTGCAAAACGGGTCATGTCACACATCGTTAGATGCGTATTAAAATTACCTATCGCGTGATGTGCAATTCGATTCGATTATCTTCCAAAAAAGCCTAATTTTGCCCGAAAAACCCATTTTTAAACCAGTTTTTCGGCCATAAGTAGTCGAAATTATGAGCAAAACGGGTCATATCGCACATCGTTAGATGCGTATTAAAATTACCTATCGCATGGTGTGCAATTCGATTCAATTATCTTCCAAAAAAGCCTAATTTTGCCCGAAAAACCCATTTTTCAACCAGTTTTTCGGCCATAAGTAGTCGAAATTAAGTGCAAAACCGGTCATGTCACACATCGTTAGATGCGTATTAAAATTACCTATCGCGTGGTGTGCAATTCGATTCAATTATCTTCCAAAAAAGCCTAATTTTGCCCGAAAAACCCATTTTTCAAACAGTTTTTCGGCCATAAGTAGTCAAAATTAAGTGCAAAACGGGTCATATCGCACATCGTTAGATGCGTATTAAAATTACCTACCGCGTGGTGTGCAATTCGATTCAATTATCTAAAAAAAAAGCCTAATTTTGCCCGAAAAACCCATTTTTCAACCAGTTTTTCGGCCATAAGTAGTCAAAATTAAGTGCAAAACGGGTCATATCGCACATCGTTAGATGCGTATTAAAATTACCTATCGCGTGGTTTGCAATTCGATTCAATTATCTTCCAAAAAAGCCTAATTTTGCCCGAAAAACCCATTTTTCAAACAGTTTTTCGGCCATAAGTAGTCAAAATTAAGTGCAAAACGGGTCATATCGTACATCGTTAGATGCGCCTTAAAATTACCTATCGCATGGTGTGCAATTCGATTCAATTATCTTCCAAAAAAGCCTAATTTTGCCCTAAAAACCCATTTTTCAACCAGTTTTTCGGCCATAAGTAGTCAAAATTAAGTGCAAAACGGGTCATATCGCACATCGTTAGATGCGTATTAAAATTACCTATCGTGTGGTGTGCAACTCGATTCGATTATCTTCCAAAAAAGCCTAATTTTGCCCGAAAAACCCATTTTTCAAACAGTTTTTCGGCCATAAGTAGTCGAAATTAAGTGCAAAACGGGTCATATCGTACATCGTTAGATGCGTATTAAAATTACCTATCGCGTGATGTGCAATTCGATTCGATTATCTTCCAAAAAAGCCTAATTTTGCCCGAAAAACCCATTTTTCAACCAGTTTTTCGGCCATAAGTAGTCGAAATTAAGTGCAAAACCGGTCATGTCACACATCGTTAGATGCGTATTAAAATTACCTATCGCGTGATGTGCAATTCGATTCAATTATCTAAAAAAAAGCCTAATTTTGCTCGAAAAACCCATTTTTCAACCAGTTTTTCGGCCATAAGTAGTCGAAATTAAGTGCAAAACCGGTCATATCACACATCGTTAGATGCGTATTAAAATTACCTATCGCGTGATGTGCAATTCGATTCGATTATCTTCCAAAAAAGCCTAATTTTGCCCGAAAAACCCATTTTTCAACCAGTTTTTCGGCCATAAGTAGTCGAAATTAAGTGCAAAACGGGTCATGTCACACATCGTAGGATGCGTATTAAAATTACCTATCGCGTGATGTGCAACTCGATTCGATTATCTTCCAAAAAAGCCAAATTTTGCCCGAAAAACCCATTTTTAAACCAGTTTTTCGGCCATAAGTAGTCGAAATTATGAGCAAAACGGGTCATATCGCACATCGTTAGATGCGTATTAAAATTACCTATCGCGTGGTGTGCAATTCGATTCAATTATCTTCCAAAAAAGCCTAATTTTGCCCGAAAAACCCATTTTTCAACCAGTTTTTCGGCCATAAGTAGTCAAAATTAAGTGCAAAACGGGTCATATCGCACATCGTTAGATGCGTATTAAAATTACCTACCGCGTGGTGTGCAATTCGATTCAATTATCTAAAAAAAAAGCCTAATTTTGCCCGAAAAACCCATTTTTCAACCAGTTTTTCGGCCATAAGTAGTCAAAATTAAGTGCAAAACGGGTCATATCGCACATCGTTAGATGCGTATTAAAATTACCTATCGCGTGGTTTGCAATTCGATTCAATTATCTTCCAAAAAAGCCTAATTTTGCCCGAAAAACCCATTTTTCAAACAGTTTTTCGGCCATAAGTAGTCAAAATTAAGTGCAAAACGGGTCATATCGTACATCGTTAGATGCGCCTTAAAATTACCTATCGCATGGTGTGCAATTCGATTCAATTATCTTCCAAAAAAGCCTAATTTTGCCCTAAAAACCCATTTTTCAACCAGTTTTTCGGCCATAAGTAGTCAAAATTAAGTGCAAAACGGGTCATATCGCACATCGTTAGATGCGTATTAAAATTACCTACCGCGTGGTGTGCAATTCGATTCAATTATCTAAAAAAAAAGCCTAATTTTGCCCGAAAAACCCATTTTTCAACCAGTTTTTCGGCCATAAGTAGTCAAAATTAAGTGCAAAACGGGTCATATCGCACATCGTTAGATGCGTATTAAAATTACCTATCGCGTGGTTTGCAATTCGATTCAATTATCTTCCAAAAAAGCCTAATTTTGCCCGAAAAACCCATTTTTCAACCAGTTTTTCGGCCATAAGTAGTCAAAATTAAGTGCAAAACGGGTCATATCGTACATCGTTAGATGCGCCTTAAAATTACCTATCGCATGGTGTGCAATTCGATTCAATTATCTTCCAAAAAAGCCTAATTTTGCCCGAAAAACCCATTTTTCAACCAGTTTTTCGGCCATAAGTAGTCAAAATTAAGTGCAAAACGGGTCATATCGCACATCGTTAGATGCGTATTAAAATTACCTATCGTGTGGTGTGCAACTCGATTCGATTATCTTCCAAAAAAGCCTAATTTTGCCCGAAAAACCCATTTTTCAAACAGTTTTTCGGCCATAAGTAGTCGAAATTAAGTGCAAAACGGGTCATATCGTACATCGTTAGATGCGTATTAAAATTACCTATCGCGTGATGTGCAATTCGATTCGATTATCTTCCAAAAAAGCCTAATTTTGCCCGAAAAACCCATTTTTCAACCAGTTTTTCGGCCATAAGTAGTCGAAATTAAGTGCAAAACCGGTCATGTCACACATCGTTAGATGCGTATTAAAATTACCTATCGCGTGATGTGCAATTCGATTCGATTATCTTCCAAAAAAGCCTAATTTTGCCCGAAAAACCCATTTTTCAACCAGTTTTTCGGCCATAAGTAGTCGAAATTAAGTGCAAAACCGGTCATATCACACATCGTTAGATGCGTATTAAAATTACCTATCGCGTGATGTGCAATTCGATTCGATTATCTTCCAAAAAAGCCTAATTTTGCCCGAAAAACCCATTTTTCAACCAGTTTTTCGGCCATAAGTAGTCGAAATTAAGTGCAAAACGGGTCATGTCACACATCGTAGGATGCGTATTAAAATTACCTATCGCGTGATGTGCAACTCGATTCGATTATCTTCCAAAAAAGCCAAATTTTGCCCGAAAAACCCATTTTTAAACCAGTTTTTCGGCCATAAGTAGTCGAAATTATGAGCAAAACGGGTCATATCGCACATCGTTAGATGCGTATTAAAATTACCTATCGCGTGGTGTGCAATTCGATTCAATTATCTTCCAAAAAAGCCTAATTTTGCCCGAAAAACCCATTTTTCAACCAGTTTTTCGGCCATAAGTAGTCGAAATTAAGTGCAAAGCGGGTCATACCGCACATCGTTAGATGCGTATTAAAATTACCTATCGCGTGGTTTGCAATTCGATTCAATTATCTTCCAAAAAAGCCTAATTTTGCCCGAAAAACCCATTTTTCAACCAGTTTTTCGGCCAAAAGTAGTCAAAATTAAGTGCAAAACGGGTCATATCGCACATCGTTAGATGCGTATTAAAATTGCCTATCGCGTGGTGTGCAATTCGATTCGATTATGTCCAAAAATCGTCCATCAACACGAGTGAATTTTAGACAATGTCCAAAAATCGTCCATCATCCCGAGTCATTTTTAGACAATGTCCAAAAATCGTCAGTCAACCCGAGTCAATTTTAGACAATGTCCAAAAATCGTCCATCAACCCAAGTCATTTTTAGACAATGTCCAAAAATTCTCCATCAACCTGAGTCATTTTTAGACAATGTCCAAAAATCGTACATCTACACGAGTCATTTTTAGACAATGTCCAAAAAATGTCCATCAACTCGAGTCATTTTTAGACAATGTCCAAAAATTCTCCATCAACAAGAGTCATTTTTAGACAATGTCCAAAAATCGTCCATCAACCCAAGTCATTTTTAGACAATGTCCAAAAATTCTCCATCAACCTGAGTCATTTTTAGACAATGTCCAAAAATCGTCCATCAACCCAAGTCATTTTTAGACAATGTCCAAAAAATGTCCATCAACTCGAGTCATTTTTAGACAATGTCCAAAAATTCTCCATCAACCTGAGTCATTTTTAGACAATGTCCAAAAATCGTCCATCAACCCAAGTCATTTTTAGACAATGTCCAAAAATTCTCCATCAACCTGAGTCATTTTTAGACAATGTCCAAAAATCGTCCATCAACCCAAGTCATTTTTAGACAATGTCCAAAAATTGTCCATCAACCCGAGTCATTTTTAGACAATGTCCAAAAATCGTCCATCAACCCAAGTAATTTTTAGACAATGTCCAAAAATTCTCCATCAACCTGAGTCATTTTTGGACAATGTCCAAAAATCGTCAGTCAACCCGAGTGAATTTTAGACAATGTCCAAAATTCGTCCATCAACCCGAGTCAATTTTAGACAATTTCCAAAAATCGTCCATTAACCCAAGTCATTTTTAGATAATGTCCAAAAATTCTCCATCAACCTGAGTCATTTTTAGACAATGTCCAAAAATTGTCCATCAACCCGAGTCATTTTTAGACAATGTCCAAAAATCGTTCATCAACCAAAGTCAATTTTAGACAATGTCCAAAAAACGTCCATCATCCCGAGTCATTTTTAGACAATGTCCAAAAATCGTCAGTCAACCCGAGTCATTTTTAGACAATGTCCAAAAATTCTCCATCAACCTGAGTCATTTTTAGACAATGTCCAAAAATCGTCAGTCAACCCGAGTGAATTTTAGACAATGTCCAAAAAATGTCCATCAACCCGAGTCAATTTTAGACAATTTCCAAAAATCGTCCATTAACCCAAGTCATTTTTAGATAATGTCCAAAAATTCTCCATCAACCTGAGTCATTTTTAGACAATGTCCAAAAATTGTCCATCAACCCGAGTCATTTTTAGACAATGTCCAAAAATCGTCCATCAACCCAAGTCATTTTTAGACAATGTCCAAAAATTCTCCATCAACCTGAGTCGTTTTTAGACAATGTCCAAAAATTGTCCATCAACCCGAGTCATTTTTAGACAATGTCCAAAAATCGTCCATCAACCCAAGTCATTTTTAGACAATGTCCAAAAATTCTCCATCAACCTGAGTCATTTTTAGACAATGTCCAAAAATTGTCCATCAACTCGAGTCATTTTTAGGCAATGTCCAAAAATCGTCAGTCAACCCGAGTGAATTTTAGACAATGTCCAAAAAATGTCCATCAACCCGAGTCAATTTTAGACAATTTCCAAAAATCGTCCATTAACCCAAGTCATTTTTAGATAATGTCCAAAAATTCTCCATCAACCTGAGTCATTTTTAGACAATGTCCAAAAATTGTCCATCAACCCGAGTCATTTTTAGACAATGTCCAAAAATCGTCCATCAACCCAAGTCATTTTTAGACAATGTCCAAAAATTCTCCATCAACCTGAGTCATTTTTAGACAATGTCCAAAAATCGTCCATCAACCCGAGTCATTTTTAGACAATGTCCAAAAATCGTCCATCAACCCAAGTCATTTTTAGACAATGTCCAAAAATTCTCCATCAACCTGAGTCATTTTTAGACAATGTCCAAAAATTGTCCATCAACTCGAGTCATTTTTAGGCAATGTCCAAAAATCGTCCATCAACCCAAGTAGTTTTTAGACAATGTCCAAAAATCGTCAGTCAACCCGAGTGAATTTTAGACAATGTCCAAAAATCGTTCATCAACCAAAGTCAATTTTAGACAATGTCCAAAAATCGTCCATCAATCCGAGTCATTTTTAGACAATGTCCAAAAATCGTCAGTCAACCCGAGTCAATTTTAGACAATGTCCAAAAATCGTCCATCAACCCAAGTCATTTTTAGACAATGTCCAAAAATTCTCCATCAACCTGAGTCATTTTTAGACAATGTCCAAAAATCGTACATCAACCCGAGTCAATTTTAGACAATATCCAAAAATCGTCCATCAATGCGAGTCAATTTTAGACAATGTCCAAAAATCGTTCATCAACCAAAGTCATTTTTAGACAATGTCCAAAAATCGTCAGTCAGCCCGAGTCAATTTTAGACAATGTCCAAAAATCGTCCATCAACCCAAGTCATTTTTAGACAATGTCCAAAAATTCTCCATCAACCTGAGTCATTTTTAGACAATGTCCAAAAATCGTCAGTCAACCCGAGTGAATTTTAGACAATGTCCAAAAATCGTCCATCAACTCGAATCATTTTAGACAATTTCCAAAAATCGTCCATCAATCCGAGTCAATTTTAGACTGTCCAAAAATCGTTCATCAACCAAAGTCAATTTTAGACAATGTCCAAAAATCGTCCATCATCCCGAGTCATTTTTAGACAATGTCCAAAAATTCTCCATCAACCCGAGTCATTTTTAGACAATGTCCAAAAATCGTCAGTCAACCCGAGTGAATTTTAGACAATGTCCAAAAATCGTACATCAACACGAGTCAATTTTAGACAATGTCCAAAAAATGTCCATCAACCGGAGTCATTTTTAGACAATGTCCAAAAATCGTCAGTCAACCCGAGTGAATTTTAGACAATGTCCAAAATTCGTCCATCAACCGGAGTCAATTTTAGACAATTTCCAAAAATTCTCCATCAAACCGAGTCATTTTTAGACAATGTCCAAAAATCGTCAGTCAACCCGAGTGAATTTTAGACAATGTCCAAAAATCGTACATCAACACGAGTCAATTTTAGACAATGTCCAAAAAATGTCCATCAACCGGAGTCATTTTTAGACAATGTCCAAAAATCGTCAGTCAACCCGAGTGAATTTTAGACAATGTCCAAAATTCGTCCATCAACCCGAGTCAATTTTAGACAATTTCCAAAAATCGTCCATTAACCCAAGTCATTTTTAGATAATGTCCAAAAATTCTCCATCAACCTGAGTCATTTTTAGACAATGTCCAAAAATTGTCCATCAACCCGAGTCATTTTTAGACAATGTCCAAAAATCGTCCATCAACCCGAGTCAATTTTAGACAATGTCCAAATATCGTCCATCAACCCAAGTAATTTTTAGACAATGTCCAAAAATTCTCCATCAACCTGAGTCATTTTTAGACAATGTCCAAAAATTGTCCATCAACCCGAGTCATTTTTAGACAATGTCCAAAAATCGTCAGTCAACCCGAGTGAATATTAGACAATGTCCAAAAATCGTCCATCAACCCTAGTCAATTTTAGACAATGTCCAAAAATCGTCCATCAACCCAAGTCATTTTTAGACAATGTCCAAAAATTCTCCATCAACCTGAGTCATTTTTAGACAATGTCCAAAAATTGTCCATCAACTCGAGTCATTTTTAGACAATGTCCAAAAATCGTCCATCAACCCAAGTAGTTTTTAGACAATGTCCAAAAATTCTCCATCAACCTGAGTCATTTTTAGACAATGTCCAAAAATCGTTCATCAACCAAAGTCAATTTTAGACAATGTCCAAAAAACGTCCATCATCCCGAGTCATTTTTAGACAATGTCCAAAAATCGTCAGTCAACCCGAGTCATTTTTAGACAATGTCCAAAAATTCTCCATCAACCTGAGTCATTTTTAGACAATGTCCAAAAATCGTCAGTCAACCCGAGTGAATTTTAGACTGTCCAAAATTCGTCCATCAACCCGAGTGAATTTTAGACAATGTCCAAAAAATGTCCATCAACCCGAGTCATTTTTAGACAATGTCCAAAAATCGTCAGTCAACCCGAGTGAATTTTAGACTGTCCAAAATTCGTCCATCAACCCGAGTCAATTTTAGACAATTTCCAAAAATCGTCCATTACCCAAGTCATTTTTAGATAATGTCCAAAAATTCTCCATCAACCTGAGTCATTTTTAGACAATGTCCAAAAATTGTCCATCAACCCGAGTCATTTTTAGACAATGTCCAAAAATCGTCCATCAACCCAAGTCATTTTTAGACAATGTCCAAAAATTCTCCATCAACCTGAGTCATTTTTAGACAATGTCCAAAAATTGTCCATCAACCCGAGTCATTTTTAGACAATGTCCAAAAATCGTCCATCAACCCAAGTCATTTTTAGACAATGTCCAAAAATTCTCCATCAACCTGAGTCATTTTTAGACAATGTCCAAAAATTGTCCATCAACTCGAGTCATTTTTAGACAATGTCCAAAAATCGTCCATCAACCCAAGTAGTTTTTAGACAATGTCCAAAAATCGTCAGTCAACCCGAGTGAATTTTAGACAATGTCCAAAAATCGTTCATCAACCAAAGTCAATTTTAGACAATGTCCAAAAATCGTCCATCAATCCGAGTCATTTTTAGACAATGTCCAAAAATCGTCAGTCAACCCGAGTCAATTTTAGACAATGTCCAAAAATCGTCCATCAACCCAAGTCATTTTTAGACAATGTCCAAAAATTCTCCATCAACCTGAGTCATTTTTAGACAATGTCCAAAAATCGTACATCAACCCGAGTCAATTTTAGACAATATCCAAAAATCGTCCATCAATGCGAGTCAATTTTAGACAATGTCCAAAAATCGTTCATCAACCAAAGTCATTTTTAGACAATGTCCAAAAATCGTCAGTCAGCCCGAGTCAATTTTAGACAATGTCCAAAAATCGTCCATCAACCCAAGTCATTTTTAGACAATGTCCAAAAATTCTCCATCAACCTGAGTCATTTTTAGACAATGTCCAAAAATCGTCAGTCAACCCGAGTGAATTTTAGACAATGTCCAAAAATCGTCCATCAACTCGAATCATTTTAGACAATTTCCAAAAATCGTCCATCAATCCGAGTCAATTTTAGACTGTCCAAAAATCGTTCATCAACCAAAGTCAATTTTAGACAATGTCCAAAAATCGTCCATCATCCCGAGTCATTTTTAGACAATGTCCAAAAATCGTCAGTCAACCCGAGTGAATTTTAGACAATGTCCAAAAATCGTACATCAACACGAGTCAATTTTAGACAATGTCCAAAAAATGTCCATCAACCGGAGTCATTTTTAGACAATGTCCAAAAATCGTCAGTCAACCCGAGTGAATTTTAGACAATGTCCAAAATTCGTCCATCAACCGGAGTCAATTTTAGACAATTTCCAAAAATTCTCCATCAAACCGAGTCATTTTTAGACAATGTCCAAAAATCGTCAGTCAACCCGAGTGAATTTTAGACAATGTCCAAAAATCGTACATCAACACGAGTCAATTTTAGACAATGTCCAAAAAATGTCCATCAACCGGAGTCATTTTTAGACAATGTCCAAAAATCGTCAGTCAACCCGAGTGAATTTTAGACAATGTCCAAAATTCGTCCATCAACCCGAGTCAATTTTAGACAATTTCCAAAAATCGTCCATTAACCCAAGTCATTTTTAGATAATGTCCAAAAATTCTCCATCAACCTGAGTCATTTTTAGACAATGTCCAAAAATTGTCCATCAACCCGAGTCATTTTTAGACAATGTCCAAAAATCGTCCATCAACCCGAGTCAATTTTAGACAATGTCCAAATATCGTCCATCAACCCAAGTAATTTTTAGACAATGTCCAAAAATTCTCCATCAACCTGAGTCATTTTTAGACAATGTCCAAAAATTGTCCATCAACCCGAGTCATTTTTAGACAATGTCCAAAAATCGTCAGTCAACCCGAGTGAATATTAGACAATGTCCAAAAATCGTCCATCAACCCTAGTCAATTTTAGACAATGTCCAAAAATCGTCCATCAACCCAAGTCATTTTTAGACAATGTCCAAAAATTCTCCATCAACCTGAGTCATTTTTAGACAATGTCCAAAAATTGTCCATCAACTCGAGTCATTTTTAGACAATGTCCAAAAATCGTCCATCAACCCAAGTAGTTTTTAGACAATGTCCAAAAATCGTCAGTCAACCCGAGTGAATTTTAGACAATGTCCAAAAATCGTTCATCAACCAAAGTCAATTTTAGACAATGTCCAAAAATCGTCCATCAATCCGAGTCATTTTTAGACAATGTCCAAAAATCGTCAGTCAACCCGAGTCAATTTTAGACAATGTCCAAAAATCGTCCATCAACCCAAGTCATTTTTAGACAATGTCCAAAAATTCTCCATCAACCTGAGTCATTTTTAGACAATGTCCAAAAATCGTACATCAACCCGAGTCAATTTTAGACAATATCCAAAAATCGTCCATCAATGCGAGTCAATTTTAGACAATGTCCAAAAATCGTTCATCAACCAAAGTCATTTTTAGACAATGTCCAAAAATCGTCAGTCAGCCCGAGTCAATTTTAGACAATGTCCAAAAATCGTCCATCAACCCAAGTCATTTTTAGACAATGTCC
Organism: Acanthacorydalis orientalis; assembly: GCA_034766995.1. Taxonomy (NCBI): domain Eukaryota; kingdom Metazoa; phylum Arthropoda; class Insecta; order Megaloptera; family Corydalidae; genus Acanthacorydalis; species Acanthacorydalis orientalis. The sequence continues at coordinate 1,321,157 of CM068314.1, forward strand.
AAAAATTCTCCATCAACCTGAGTCATTTTTAGACAATGTCCAAAAATCGTCAGTCAACCCGAGTGAATTTTAGACAATGTCCAAAAATCGTCCATCAACTCGAATCATTTTAGACAATTTCCAAAAATCGTCCATCAATCCGAGTCAATTTTAGACTGTCCAAAAATCGTTCATCAACCAAAGTCAATTTTAGACAATGTCCAAAAATCGTCCATCATCCCGAGTCATTTTTAGACAATGTCCAAAAATCGTCAGTCAACCCGAGTGAATTTTAGACAATGTCCAAAAATCGTACATCAACACGAGTCAATTTTAGACAATGTCCAAAAAATGTCCATCAACCGGAGTCATTTTTAGACAATGTCCAAAAATCGTCAGTCAACCCGAGTGAATTTTAGACAATGTCCAAAATTCGTCCATCAACCGGAGTCAATTTTAGACAATTTCCAAAAATTCTCCATCAAACCGAGTCATTTTTAGACAATGTCCAAAAATCGTCAGTCAACCCGAGTGAATTTTAGACAATGTCCAAAAATCGTACATCAACACGAGTCAATTTTAGACAATGTCCAAAAAATGTCCATCAACCGGAGTCATTTTTAGACAATGTCCAAAAATCGTCAGTCAACCCGAGTGAATTTTAGACAATGTCCAAAATTCGTCCATCAACCCGAGTCAATTTTAGACAATTTCCAAAAATCGTCCATTAACCCAAGTCATTTTTAGATAATGTCCAAAAATTCTCCATCAACCTGAGTCATTTTTAGACAATGTCCAAAAATTGTCCATCAACCCGAGTCATTTTTAGACAATGTCCAAAAATCGTCCATCAACCCGAGTCAATTTTAGACAATGTCCAAATATCGTCCATCAACCCAAGTAATTTTTAGACAATGTCCAAAAATTCTCCATCAACCTGAGTCATTTTTAGACAATGTCCAAAAATTGTCCATCAACCCGAGTCATTTTTAGACAATGTCCAAAAATCGTCAGTCAACCCGAGTGAATATTAGACAATGTCCAAAAATCGTCCATCAACCCTAGTCAATTTTAGACAATGTCCAAAAATCGTCCATCAACCCAAGTCATTTTTAGACAATGTCCAAAAATTCTCCATCAACCTGAGTCATTTTTAGACAATGTCCAAAAATTGTCCATCAACTCGAGTCATTTTTAGACAATGTCCAAAAATCGTCCATCAACCCAAGTAGTTTTTAGACAATGTCCAAAAATCGTCAGTCAACCCGAGTGAATTTTAGACAATGTCCAAAAATCGTTCATCAACCAAAGTCAATTTTAGACAATGTCCAAAAATCGTCCATCAATCCGAGTCATTTTTAGACAATGTCCAAAAATCGTCAGTCAACCCGAGTCAATTTTAGACAATGTCCAAAAATCGTCCATCAACCCAAGTCATTTTTAGACAATGTCCAAAAATTCTCCATCAACCTGAGTCATTTTTAGACAATGTCCAAAAATCGTACATCAACCCGAGTCAATTTTAGACAATATCCAAAAATCGTCCATCAATGCGAGTCAATTTTAGACAATGTCCAAAAATCGTTCATCAACCAAAGTCATTTTTAGACAATGTCCAAAAATCGTCAGTCAGCCCGAGTCAATTTTAGACAATGTCCAAAAATCGTCCATCAACCCAAGTCATTTTTAGACAATGTCCAAAAATTCTCCATCAACCTGAGTCATTTTTAGACAATGTCCAAAAATCGTCAGTCAACCCGAGTGAATTTTAGACAATGTCCAAAAATCGTCCATCAACTCGAATCATTTTAGACAATTTCCAAAAATCGTCCATCAATCCGAGTCAATTTTAGACTGTCCAAAAATCGTTCATCAACCAAAGTCAATTTTAGACAATGTCCAAAAATCGTCCATCATCCCGAGTCATTTTTAGACAATGTCCAAAAATCGTCAGTCAACCCGAGTGAATTTTAGACAATGTCCAAAAATCGTACATCAACACGAGTCAATTTTAGACAATGTCCAAAAAATGTCCATCAACCGGAGTCATTTTTAGACAATGTCCAAAAATCGTCAGTCAACCCGAGTGAATTTTAGACAATGTCCAAAATTCGTCCATCAACCGGAGTCAATTTTAGACAATTTCCAAAAATTCTCCATCAAACCGAGTCATTTTTAGACAATGTCCAAAAATCGTCAGTCAACCCGAGTGAATTTTAGACAATGTCCAAAAATCGTACATCAACACGAGTCAATTTTAGACAATGTCCAAAAAATGTCCATCAACCGGAGTCATTTTTAGACAATGTCCAAAAATCGTCAGTCAACCCGAGTGAATTTTAGACAATGTCCAAAATTCGTCCATCAACCCGAGTCAATTTTAGACAATTTCCAAAAATCGTCCATTAACCCAAGTCATTTTTAGATAATGTCCAAAAATTCTCCATCAACCTGAGTCATTTTTAGACAATGTCCAAAAATTGTCCATCAACCCGAGTCATTTTTAGACAATGTCCAAAAATCGTCCATCAACCCGAGTCAATTTTAGACAATGTCCAAATATCGTCCATCAACCCAAGTAATTTTTAGACAATGTCCAAAAATTCTCCATCAACCTGAGTCATTTTTAGACAATGTCCAAAAATTGTCCATCAACCCGAGTCATTTTTAGACAATGTCCAAAAATCGTCAGTCAACCCGAGTGAATATTAGACAATGTCCAAAAATCGTCCATCAACCCTAGTCAATTTTAGACAATGTCCAAAAATCGTCCATCAACCCAAGTCATTTTTAGACAATGTCCAAAAATTCTCCATCAACCTGAGTCATTTTTAGACAATGTCCAAAAATTGTCCATCAACTCGAGTCATTTTTAGACAATGTCCAAAAATCGTCCATCAACCCAAGTAGTTTTTAGACAATGTCCAAAAATCGTCAGTCAACCCGAGTGAATTTTAGACAATGTCCAAAATTCGTCCATCAACCCGAGTCAATTTTAGACAATTTCCAAAAATCGTCCATTAACCCAAGTCATTTTTAGATAATGTCCAAAAATTCTCCATCAACCTGAGTCATTTTTAGACAATGTCCAAAAATTGTCCATCAACCCGAGTCATTTTTAGACAATGTCCAAAAATCGTCCATCAACCCGAGTCAATTTTAGACAATGTCCAAATATCGTCCATCAACCCAAGTAATTTTTAGACAATGTCCAAAAATTCTCCATCAACCTGAGTCATTTTTAGACAATGTCCAAAAATTGTCCATCAACCCGAGTCATTTTTAGACAATGTCCAAAAATCGTCAGTCAACCCGAGTGAATATTAGACAATGTCCAAAAATCGTCCATCAACCCTAGTCAATTTTAGACAATGTCCAAAAATCGTCCATCAACCCAAGTCATTTTTAGACAATGTCCAAAAATTCTCCATCAACCTGAGTCATTTTTAGACAATGTCCAAAAATTGTCCATCAACTCGAGTCATTTTTAGACAATGTCCAAAAATCGTCCATCAACCCAAGTAGTTTTTAGACAATGTCCAAAAATTCTCCATCAACCTGAGTCATTTTTAGACAATGTCCAAAAATCGTCAGTCAACCCGATGAATTTTAGACAATGTCCAAAAATCGTCCATCAACACGAGTGAATTTTAGACAATGTCCAAAAATCGTCCATCAACCCAAGTCATTTTTAGACAATGTCCAAAAATTGTCCATCAACCCGAGTAATCTTTAGACCAATAATGACTCGAAATAACAGATGATTTTTGGACATTGTCTAAAAATCACTCGGGTTGATGGACGATTTTTGGACATTGACTAAAAATGACTTGGATTTTACTACGATTTTTGGACATTGTCTAAGATTGACTCAGGTTGATGGACGATTTTTGGACATTGTCTAAAAATGAATCAGGTTGATGGAGAATTTTTGGACATTGTCTAAAAATGACTTGGGTTAATGGACGATTTTTGGACATTGCCTAAATTGATTAGGGTTGATGGACGATTTTTGGACATTGTCTAATATTCACTCGGGTTGACTGACGATTTTTGGACATTGTCTAAAAATGACTCGAGTTGATGGACAATTTTTGGACATTGTCTAAAAATGACACAGGTTGATGGAGAATTTTTGGACATTGTCTAAAAATTACTTGTGTTGATGGACGATTTTTGGACATTGTCTAAAATTCACTCGGGTTGACTGACGATTTTTGGACATTGTCTAAAAATGACTCGGGATGATAAACGATTTTTGGACATTGTCTAAAATTAACTTTGGTTGAAGAACGATTTTTGGACATTGTCTAAAATGACTCAGGTTGATGGACGATTTTTGGACATTGTCTAAAAATGACGGGTTGATGGACAATTTTTGGACATTGTCTAAAAATGACTCAGGTTGATGGTGAATTTTTGGACATTGTCTAAAAATGACTTGGGTTGATGGACGATTTTTGGACATTGTCTAAAATTGACTCGGATTGATGGACGATTTTTGGACATTGTCTAAAAATGACTTGGGTTGATGGACGATTTTTGGACATTGTCTAAAATTGACTCGGGTTGATGGACGATTTTTGGACATTGTCTAAAAATGACTCGTGTTGATGGAGAATTTTTGGACATTGTCTAAAAATGACTCAGGTTGATGGAGAATTTTTGGACATTGTCTAAAAACTACTTGGGTTGATGGACGATTTTTGGACATTGTCTAAAAATGACTCGAGTTGATGGACAATTTTTGGACATTGTCTAAAAATGACTCAGGTTGATGGAGAATTTTTGGACATTGTCTAAAAATGACTTGGGTTGATGGACGATTTTTGGACATTGTCTAATATTCACTCGGGTTGACTGACGATTTTTGGACATTGTCTAAAAATGACTCGGGTTGATGGACAATTTTTGGACATTGTCTAAAAATGACTCAGGTTGATGGAGAATTTTTGGACATTGTCTAAAAATTACTTGGGTTGATGGACGATTTTTGGACATTGTCTAAAATTGACTCGGGTTGATGGACGATTTTTGGACATTGTCTAAAAATGACTCGGGTTGATGGACAATTTTTGGACATTGTCTAAAATTCACTCGTGGTGATGGACGATTTTTGGACATTGTCTAAAATTCATCGGGTTGACTGACGATTTTTGGACATTGTCTAAAAATGACTCAGGTTGATGGAGAATTTTTGGACATTGTCTAAAAACTACTTGGGTTGATGGACGATTTTTGGACATTGTCTAAAAATGACTCGAGTTGATGGACAATTTTTGGACATTGTCTAAAAATGACTCAGGTTGATGGAGAATTTTTGGACATTGTCTAAAAATGACTTGGGTTGATGGACGATTTTTGGACATTGTCTAAAATTGACTAGGGTTGATGGACGATTTTTGGACATTGTCTAATATTCACTCGGGTTGACTGACGATTTTTGGACATTGTCTAAAAATGACTCGGGTTGATGGACAATTTTTGGACATTGTCTAAAAATGACTCAGGTTGATGGAGAATTTTTGGACATTGTCTAAAAATTACTTGGGTTGATGGACGATTTTTGGACATTGTCTAAAATTGACTCGGGTTGATGGACGATTTTTGGACATTGTCTAAAAATGACTCGGGTTGATGGACAATTTTTGGACATTGTCTAAAAATGACTCAGGTTGATGGAGAATTTTTGGACATTATCTAAAAATGACTTGGGTTAATGGACGATTTTTGGAAATTGTCTAAAATTGACTCGGGTTGATGGACGAATTTTGGACATTGTCTAAAATTCACTCGGGTTGACTGACGATTTTTGGACATTGTCTAAAAATGACTCCGGTTGATGGACATTTTTTGGACATTGTCTAAAATTGACTCGTGTTGATGGACGATTTTTGGACTTTGTCTAAAATTGACTCGGGTTGATGGACGATTTTTGGACATTGTCTAAAAATGACTCGGATTGATGGACAATTTTTGGATTTTGTCTAAAAATGACTCAAATTGATGGACGATTTTTGGACATTTACTAAAAATGACTCGGGTTGATGGACAATTTTTGGACATTGTCTAAAAATGACTTGGGTTGATGGACGATTTTTGGACATTGTCTTAAATTGACTCGGGTTGACTGACGATTTTTAGACATTGCCTAAAAATGACTCCGGTTGATGGACAATTTTTGCACATTGTCTAAAAATGACTCGTGTTGATTTACGATTTTTGGACATTGTCTAAAAATGACTCAGGTTGATGGAGATTTTTTGGACACTTACTAAAAATGACTCGGGTTGATGGACAATTTTTGGACATTGTCTAAAAATGACTTGGGTTGATGGACGATTTTTGGACATTGTCTAAAATTGACTCGGGTTGACTGACGATTTTTGGACATTGTCTAAAAATGACTCGGGTTGATGGACAATTTTTGGACATTGTCTAAAAATGACTCGGGTTGACTGACGATTTTTGGACATTGTCTAAAAATGACTCGGATTGATGGACAATTTTTGGGTATTATCTAAAAATGACTCGTGTTGATGGACAATTTTTGGACATTGTCTAAAATTGACTCGGGTTGATGGACGATTTTTGGACATTGTCTAAAATTGTCTCGGGTTGACTGACGATTTTTGCACATTGTCTAAAAATGACTCGGGTTGATGGACAATTTTTGGACATTGTCTAAAAATGACTCGTGTTGATGAACGATTTTTGGACATTGTCTTAAAATGACTCAGGTTGATGGAGAATTTTTGGACATTGTCTAAAAATGACTCTTTTCGACTGACGATTTTTGGACATTGTCCAAAAATTACTCGGGATGATGGACGATTTTTGGACATTGTCTAAAATTGACTCGGGTTGATGGAGGATTTTTAGACATTGTCTAAAAATGACTCAGGTTGATGGAGAATTTTTGGACATTGTCTAAAAATGACTCGGGTTGATGGACGATTTTTGGACATTGTCTAAAAATGACTCGGGTTGATGGACGATTTTTGGACTTTGTCTAAAATTGACTCGGGTTGATGGACGATTTTTGGACATTGTCTAAAAATGACTCGGATTGATGGACAATTTTTGGATTTTGTCTAAAAATGACTCAAATTGATGGACGATTTTTGGACATTTACTAAAAATGACTCGGGTTGATGGACAATTTTTGGACATTGTCTAAAAATGACTTGGGTTGATGGACGATTTTTGGACATTGTCTTAAATTGACTCGGGTTGACTGACGATTTTTAGACATTGTCTAAAAATGACTCGGGTTGATGGACAATTTTTGGACATTGTCTAAAAATGACTCGTGTTGATGTACGATTTTTGGACATTGTCTAAAAATGACTCAGGTTGATGGAGAATTTTTGGACACTTACTAAAAATGACTCGGGTTGATGGACGATTTTTGGACATATTCTAAAATTGACTCGGGTTGATGGACGATTTTTGGACATTTACTAAAAATGACTCGTGTTGATGGACAATTTTTGGACATTGTCTAAAAATGACTTGGGTTGATGGACGATTTTTGGACATTGTCTAAAATTGACTCGGGTTGACTGACGATTTTTGGACATTGTCTAAAAATGACTCGCGTTGATGGACAATTTTTGGACATTGTCTAAAAATGACTCGTGTTGATGTACGATTTTTGGACATTGTCTAAAAATGACTCAGGTTGATGGAGAATTTTTGGACACTTACTAAAAATGACTCGGGTTGATGGACGATTTTTGGACATTGTCTTAAAATGACTCAGGTTGATGGAGAATTTTTGGACATTGTCTAAAAATGACTCTTTTTGACTGACGATTTTTGGACATTGTCCAAAAATTACTCGGGATGATGGACGATTTTTGGACATTGTCTAAAATTGACTCGGGTTGATGGAGGATTTTTAGACATTGTCTAAAAATGACTCAGGTTGATGGAGAATTTTTGGACATTGTCTAAAAATGACTCGGGTTGATGGACGATTTTTGGACTTTGTCTAAAATTGACTAGGGTTGATGGACGATTTTTGGACATTGTCTAAAATTGACTCGGGTTGATGGACGATTTTTGGACATTGTCTAAAAATGACTCGGATTGATGGACAATTTTTGGATTTTGTCTAAAAATGACTCAAATTGATGGACGATTTTTGGACATTTACTAAAAATGACTCGGGTTGATGGACAATTTTTGGACATTGTATAAAAATGACTTGGGTTGATGGACGATTTTTGGACATTGTCTTAACTTGACTCGGGTTGACTGACGATTTTTAGACATTGTCTAAAAATGACTCGGGTTGATGGACAATTTTTGGACATTGTCTAAAAATGACTCAGGTTGATGGAGAATTTTTGGACACTTACTAAAAATGACTCGGGTTGATGGACGATTTTTGGACATTTACTAAAAATGACTCGTGTTGATGGACAATTTTTGGACATTGTCTAAAAATGACTTGGGTTGATGGACGATTTTTGGACATTGTCTAAAATTGACTCGGGTTGACTGACGATTTTTGGACATTGTCTAAAAATGACTCGGGTTGATGGACAATTTTTGGACATTGTCTAAAAATGACTCGGGTTGACTGACGATTTTTGGACATTGTCTAAAAATGACTCGGATTGATGGACAATTTTTGGGTATTATCTAAAAATGACTCGGGTTGATGGACGATTTTTGGACATTGTCTAAAATTGACTCGGGTTGATGGACGATTTTTGGACATTGTCTAAAATTGACTCGGGTTGACTGACGATTTTTGGACATTGTTTAAAAATGACTCGGGTTGATGGACAATTTTTGGACATTGTCTAAAAATGACTCGTGTTGATGTACGATTTTTGGATATTGTCTAAAAATGACTCGGGTTGATGGACGATTTTTGGACATTGTCTAAAATTGACTCGGGTTGATGGACGATTTTTGGACATTGTCTAAAAATGACTCGGATTGATGGACAATTTTTGGATATTGTCTAAAAATGACTCGGGTTGATGGACGATTTTTGTACATTTACTAAAAATGACTCGTGTTGATGGACAATTTTTGGACATTGTCTAAAATTGACTCGGGTTGATGGACGATTTTTGGACATTGTCTAAAAATGACTCGGATTGATGGACAATTTTTGGATTTTGTCTAAAAATGACTCAAATTGATGGACGATTTTTGGACATTTACTAAAAATGACTCGGGTTGATGGACAATTTTTGGACATTGTATAAAAATGACTTGGGTTGATGGACGATTTTTGGACATTGTCTTAACTTGACTCGGGTTGACTGACGATTTTTAGACATTGTCTAAAAATGACTCGGGTTGATGGACAATTTTTGGACATTGTCTAAAAATGACTCAGGTTGATGGAGAATTTTTGGACACTTACTAAAAATGACTCGGGTTGATGGACGATTTTTGGACATATTCTAAAATTGACTCGGGTTGATGGACGATTTTTGGACATTGTCTAAAATTGACTCGGGTTGACTGACGATTTTTGGACATTGTCTAAAAATGACTCGGGTTGATGGACAATTTTTGGACATTGTCTAAAAATGACTCGTGTTGATGTACGATTTTTGGACATTGTCTAAAAATGACTCAGGTTGATGGAGAATTTTTGGACATTTACTAAAAATGACTCGGGTTGATGGACGATTTTTGGACATTGTCTAAAAATGACACAGGTTGATGGAGAATTTTTGGACATTGTCTAAAAATGACTCGGGTTGATGGACGATTTTTGGACATTGCCTAAAATTTACTCGGGTTGACTCACGATTTTTGGACATTGTCTAAAAATGACTCGGGTTGACTGACGATTTTTGGACATTGTCTAAAATTGACTTGGATTGATGAACGATTTTTGGACATTGTCTAAAAATGACTCGGATTGATGGGCAATTTTTGGACATTGTCTAAAAATGACTTGGGTTGATGGACGATTTTTGGACAATGTCTAAAAGTGACTTTTGTTGATTGACGATTTTTGGACAATGTCTAAAATTTACTCAGCGTTGACGACGATTTTTGGACAATGTCTAAAAATCACTCAGGTTTGACGACGATTTTTGGACAACGTCTAAAAATCATTCAGGTTTGACGACGATTTTTGGACAATGTCTAAAAATCACTCAGGTTTGACGACGATTTTTGGACAATGTCTAAAAATCACTCAGGTTTGACGACGATTTTTGGACAATGTCTAAAAATCACGCAGGTTTGACGACGATTTTTGGACAATGTCTAAAAATCACTCAGGTTTGACGACGATTTTTGGACAATGTCTAAAAATCACTCAGGTTTGACGACGATTTTTGGAGAATGTCTAAAAATCACTCAGGTTTGACGACGATTTTTGGAATGTGTCTAAAAATCACTCAGGTTAGACGACGATTTTTGGACAATGTCTAAAAATCACTCAGGTTTGACGACGATTTTTGGACAATGTCTAAAAATCACTCAGGTTTGACGACGATTTTTGGACAATGTCTAAAAATCACTCAGGTTTATCGACGATTTTTGGACAATGTCTAAAACTTACTCAGGTTTGACGACGATTTTTGGAGAATGTCTAAAAATCATTCAGGCTTAACGCGATTTTTAGACAATGTGTAAAATTTTCTCAGGTTTGACGACGATTTTTGGACAATGTCTAAAATTGACTCAGGTTTGACGACGATTTTTGGACAATGTCCAAAATTTACTCAGGATTGACGACGATTTTTGGACAATGTCTAAAAATCACTCAGGTTTGACGACGATTTTTGGACAATATCTAAAAATCACTCAGGTTTATCGACGATTTTTGGACAATGTCTAAAATTTACTCAGGTTTGACGACGATTTTTGGACAATGTCTAAAAATCACTCAGGTTTATCGACGATTTTAGACAAAGTCTAAAAATTACTCAGGTTTGACGACGATTTTTGGACAATGTCTAAAATTTACTCAGGTTTGACGATGATTTTTGGACAATGTCTAAAAATCACTCAGGTTTATCGACGATTTTAGACAAAGTCTAAAAATTACTCAGGTTTGACGACGATTTTTGGACAATGTCTAAAATTTACTCAGGTTTGACGACGATTTTTGGACAATGTCTAAAAATCACTCAGGTTTATCGACGATTTTTGGACAATGTCTAAAATTTACTCGGGTTGTGACACGATTATGAGGCAATGTCTAAAAATCACTCGGGCTGCAGGATGAAATTTAGACAATGTCTAAAAATCACTCGGGTTGAGACACGATTTTTGGACAATGTCTAAAAATCACTCGAGCTGCAGGATGAAATTTAGACAATGTCTAAAAATGACTCGGGCTGCAGGATGAAATTTAGACAATGTCTAAAAATCACTCGGGTTGAGACACGATTTTTGGACAATGTCTAAAAATCACTCGGGCTGCAGGATGAAATTTAGACAATGTCTAAAAATGACTCGGGCTGCAGGATGAAATTTAGACAATGTCTAAAAATCACTCGGGCTGCAGGATGAAATTTAGACAATGTCTAAAAATCACTCGGGTTGAGACACGGTTTTTAGACAATGTCTAAAAATCACTCGGTTTGAAACACGATTTTTAGACAATGTCTAAAAATCACTCGGGTTGAGACACGATTTTTGGACAATGTCTAAAAATCACTCGGGCTGCAGGATGAAATTTAGACAATGTCTAAAACTGACTCAGTTTAGAAGACGATTTTTTGACAATGTCTAAAAATCTCTCGGGTTGAGACACGATTTTTAGACAATGTATAAAAATCACTCGGGATGAGACACGATATTTGGACAATGTCTAAAAATGACTCGGGTTGAGACACGATTTTTAGACAATGTCTAAAAATCACTCGGGTGGAGACACGATATTTGGACAATGTCTAAAAATCACTCGGGTTGAGACACGATATTTGGACAATGTCTAAAAATTACTCGGGTTGTGACACGATTATGAGACAATGTCTAAAATTCACTCAGGCTGCGAGATGATATTTAGACAATGACTTAAAATTACTCGGTTTGGGATACATTCTTTGGGATCACGTTGAAGTACGTGTATACGCCATTGATCCTAAAACAATTTCCGATCTAAACGATGAAATCCGAAGAGTAATTGGCCAGACAGAACCCCAGTGCTGTATTAAATAATGAGAGATATTTTGACGATTTGAATGAATTCCATTTTTTTCATAAACACTCATTCTATAAGTATACCACCGAATTGATTTGCACACATAATACAATTATAGATGAAGTAATCGATAAAGAGAAAAATAATGTATTTATGACTTAGAGTGAGGTACAAACATGTTAATAAAATGAAAGATCGTTCAGTATGCCCACCATGATTTTCAGGACTTTTAGTACTTAATTCATATGGAAAAGCAATAAGACGTGAAATTTTTGTTTCAGTTCAATGACGACGACGTTATCCTCCCTCGACCTCGCTTACAACTCCTTGGATGCGATTCCGTTTGCTGCCATACGAGACTTACAGAACTTACAGTGGCTGAATTTGCACGGGTATAGATTTTTCATATTTTTATGTTTAATATTTAACGGTCATCCAAAAAAATTCATCGATTTAATTTCAACAGTTGACTTCTCTATCCGTTAGTTGCTTTTCCACTGCTTAGAAATACAGGCTGTTTGATTGAACTACGGCCAATTTTGTTTGTAGTGTAGCTGTCACTGGTAATTTGACAGTTATCTAGCTCGAACCCGGGTAATTTATCATGGAGAGATTGAAGTCGTAACATCGTGCTGTGAAAATTAAAACATCTTATCGATTTCTTTTGAAAATGTAATCATGAGCGACGAGCTCATTTCCAAATGCGTGGATATGTGTAACCGAACAAAATTGACGTTGTTGTGGATCAGCAAACCCAAGACTGGCCCATGAACGATCTCTTCATCCTCGTAGAGTGACTGTTTGAAGTGTAATTTGGACTGGTGGCACATTGGGACATTTTCATAAGATGTTACCGTAAATGTTTTCATTGTCACTGGTGAACGTGCTGGCATCGTGCTACGTTACATTTTTTTTCCAGCCTGGAATTAATGAACAGTCTACAGAACATGTGATTTCAACAGGACGATGCCAGACCGGACACAGTTCGAGCTACTATGCTAATATTTCACGATGCGTTTCTGAATAATTTAAAAATTTGGCCACATCGATAGGCCTCTTTGTTCAGCTGATTTAACTGCGTCACCTTTTTTTCTTTGGGATTACTTAAAGGAAAGAATCTACACTAAGGACAATATTCGATAAGAAATCATTCGAACAACACCAGAAATATGCGGAGAAGTCATGAAAATTGTGATTGGAAAAGTGTGTTTGTAATGAGGCGAGATGCGGCCATTCGGGCCGATATGATTTTTCATACTTACTGCCACGAGTTAAATAAACGACCCATAAAAATATACTTGCCTTATAATATCCAGTGAGACTCGTGATACGGACTTCTAGTCAAACATGTGAAACTCGTGGCACATACGGCTTGGCTATATAACCCGGTGCCACGAATTAAATTATAAAGCAAGCGGTTTAAAGTGTTTTATTTAAAAATTATTAAAAAAATTAAACCGGTCGATGTTCATTCAAACAGCCTGTATTTAATATAGGGCGTTTATTGAACTGTCTTCTCTATGTATAAATCTCTGTGAACAAATCAACCGCTTACCTTTGCACAGGAACCAGATCCGGTCACTGCACGGCGAATGGTCCTCCGTACAAAAATCGCTGACGACCCTGCTCGTCGGCGACAACGACATCACGTGCCTGTCTGACAAAAACACCGGGAACGAGGACTCGCTCCATCTGACCGACTTCGCATCGCTGTCGAGCCTCAACCTTAACGGCAACAAACTGACACGCATTGAACGGTACTCGCTGCCGAAGACGATCCAAACCCTCACGGTATCCCACAACCTGCTCACGGAATTCCCGGTCGACGCTATCGAGCACCTCCACAAGCTCCAGTGGCTGTACCTGCGCGGTAACACGATATCTTACGTGCCGCAGCATCGATTCCGGACCACGGTACGATTGGAGAAGTTCGACATCGGCGAGAATCGGCTCAAGGCGATCACGAAACGTGCGTTCAACACGACGTTCCGTGTCAGTGATCTAAAGGTCGACTTCAACGAAATCGAATCGCTCGACGGGGACACGTTCACGGGGTTTTCTGCCAGGAGGATCGTCCTCGATCACAACCTCATACATTCGATCGACGAGAGTGCGTTCGACGGGCTGAAGGACACGCTCGAATATCTAGATCTGGGACACAACCGACTGGTCCGTGTTCCGAAAGCGATGAACTCGTTACTGGTACTCAGATATCTGTACCTGTCCTCGAACATGATCCACGGAATCGAAGAGGACGAAGACGTCACGTTCTGTGCCAACCTGAGAGCGCTGAGTCTCAGCGGAAACTATTTCACGGAAATACCATACAAGATCCTCTCGAATTGCACGAGACTGATACACTTCAACATCGGGTACAATCAAATCCTCGAGATCAGAGACGGCGATTTCGACGATTGGTCCAGAAACTTAGATACGATCCTGCTGAGAAGCAACAGGATTAGTGCGCTCGAAGGTAACGTGTTCAATTCCACGTCGAATCTACGAGAGCTGAGTCTCAGTTTCAATCCGCTGAACTACATCGATCCTGATGCGTTTACGTGTCTTTCGGATACTTTAGAAAGTCTCGAGATCTCTTTCGGCCTCTTGCAAGACAGTCTCGAGACGTTCGCTCCGCTGATCAACCTCCAGTGGCTTGCACTCGACAGCAACAACATAAACGACTTCAAGATCGGCTCGCTGGATCGATTTCCAGTGCTGCAGTACTTGAACTTGGAATCGAACCGCATCAGGAACATCGAACCGGACCACAATAGCGAAATCACGAGCAATCTTACCGACCTCCGTCTGTCTCGCAACGAACTCGAGCACGTCGGACGGAATTCTTTCGCGTCACTGAAGAAACTCAAGAGTTTGTCTCTGACTGGAAATCGAATCAGGACGATCGAAACGAACGCTTTCACGAACATGACGGATCTGGTCAAGCTGCTGCTCTCGCACAACGATCTGACTGCAATAGAGCCGGCCGCTTTCGCCAATCTGCCACGACTACAACGTTTGGACCTCCAGTATAACAAACTGGCGACGTTCTCGACGGATTCTTTTAAAAACAGTACGAACGAAAGATACCCGATGGTCTTGAACCTCAGTTCGAACCATCTCGAAAAGATTCTACCGTCCGATGATGTGCTGAACGTGAAACATTTAGATCTGAGCTACAACAACCTACGCAGACCGCAAAAGAGATTTTTGGAGCAGTTGTCTAATACTCTGAGGAGTCTCCGGTTCGACTACAACCACATAATCGATTTAGAACTAGAAGCATTCGGGCAACTGTCGTTGTTGAACGAGCTTTCTATAAAGAATAACAGGATCGCATCGATAACGAAACACTCGTTCCTCGGGTTGGACTCGTTGCAGACCCTAGACATCGCCCACAACGATTTAGAACAGCTGCACATTGGCCAGTTCTCTTACATGCAGCATCTGAGAGTTCTAGACTTGAGCCATAACAGAATAAAATATTTCCCTAAGGAGATATTCAGGAATACGAAATTAGAAAAATTGGATATCGGGAATAACGGGTTCATTTCGATGCCGACGACGGCGCTCAGGGATGTCGGCTCGACGTTACGCGATTTGAAAATGGGTGGAAACAATATCGAACACGTCGACGGCACGATGTTCACATCGATTCCGTTCCTACTGAACCTGGACTTGAGTTCGAATCGATTGAACATCTTGCCGGATAACGTTTTCGCGAATCTAGATCACTTGCAGAGACTCGACCTGAGCTCGAACCCGTTACGCGCGAATTTCAAAGAGCTGTTCCACTACGCACAATCATTGAAACATTTGAATCTCGCAGATATCGGGTTGAAATCGGCTCCGACTCTCCCGTTACCGAATCTGGTCCACTTGAATCTCTCTTCGAATCTGATCGAAAACACGAGCAGATACTCGATGAAAGGATTACCGAAACTCAAGTATTTATCGTTGAGGAACAACAATCTAACCTCGATCCCTTCGAGTCATTGGAGCCACCTGTCGATACTGAAAACGTTGGATTTAGGCATGAATCCGATAAAAGAAATCCTGTCGAAAAGTTTTCAGGGGCTGAACGAGCTGCAGCACCTGTACATAGACTCGACGCCGGCCTTAGAACGGTTCGAAACCGATGCGCTCGCTCATCTCACTATCCTAACGTCGCTACATGTCCAGACGTGGAGGAGGTTCGTCAATCAGAAGAACTACTTGCAGAATATCTTATCGTCGAAGGCGAGCTTGAGGAAGCTGTCGATAGAAATCACCGAGACGGCGCTGACAGATCAACTGAAAGGGATACTGCACAGCCACATCAAAGAACTGGAGATACGCGGCAGTAATCTGAAATACATACACAGGGACGCGTTCCGTGGACTGGAGAATAACGCGGAACTGATCCTGAGGATCCGTGATACGGCCGTCGAAGAGCTGCCGACAGGGATTGTGGCGAACTTGCACAGGATTCCACACTTGAGTATCGACCTAAGGAATAATATGTTGTACACGTTAACGCCGGACGTGTTCTACAATAATATGACGAACTGGGACACGTATGGAACGAAAATAGTTTCGGGTGAGTGGAAGAGTTTTATTATTGTACTCATTAATCCGGGAACGGTCGCGGTTCGGTCGTTTTGACGGAATAAAATATGCCTCTGTAAAAAGTCTGGTAGATGCTGTTTCGCTAAACACACTTATTTGAAAGGATCACTCATATTTATTGACGTTAAGGAAATCACATTGTGTAAAAACTTAACCTGATTCAACCTGATGATCAGCACTCATTACACATTTCATTGAAATCAAAATATCTAAGCACATATGACAAGTGGTCTCAATAAGATTTCGTTTTTCGTCGAGAACTGTTGAATATATATATATATAATTTCCTCCGTTTTTTGAATTTTTTTTCCGGACTCCGAAATTCAAACCACACCCTATACTCATCGCCTGGAACAAAAACCCTCCTTTCAAAACCGGCTTAAAAGCCTAGAGCTAAGACCCCGGACCAAACCCTTAATTTTCCGTCCAACGCACAGCATTGAGCCGTTAAATAAAAAGAACTCACCACAATAAAATTATTTTTGATTTGATTTTTTGATATATACATATGTATATATATATATATATGTCGAGTTTCATGTCAATTAAAAACATTTCACAAACAACAAATACATTAACGGGATTAAAGAACCAATCAAACAATTTTTATACATTTGTGTATTGCATGAAGAAATACATATGTTCAAATTTGTTTAACAAAAACCAATCCGAACAGCTACTGTTATGGAAGTTATTACATTGATGTCAAAAATTCGACTCGATTTTGTTCGTTTTGAACATTAAAGAACATTAATTCTAAATATTTTTTTCCAATTTTTTGACTTAGTCCACGTGACTGTTAACTATCAAAATAAACAAAAACAGAATCGTGTTTACCGACCAACTTTTCAAAATCACTAAACACGGTACACATTTCAATTCGTTTTCTAAGTGCAACATAAAATAAATCATGAAATCATTTATTTCAATTTTCTGCCATATTCCGCCGTCACAATTACCGGCACACTTGTTCTTAGATTTCGTCCAATGAGTGTTCCACTTTCAGGCGGACTTCTTCTCGACGACAACCCGCTGATCTGCGACTGTCGGTCGGTGTGGCTCGGCCACTGGATGCGCCGATGGTTGCGCGAAAGCCTCCAAACGCATACGATGAGCGCCGACAATGCGCAGATCGCGTACATCGAGGCGAGCAACCCTAAATGCCGGGATCCGGATACAGGATCGATCGAATCTATCATCGACCTTTATCCGGAAAGTATGAGCTGTCATGCGAGCGCTCTGAGCAACAGCGCGAGTACTCTGTTAAGTCATAAGACATTATACATAAGGACCGTTTTTATATTCTTCAAGCGTATGATCGTCGATCAAAAGATCGTACGGTATATCAAGAGGGCGTTCAGTTGATTATGATAGCTAGTGTAGGTCGACTTTGTTGTTAATAAACCCTATCGGTGCGCGCCGACGATGATGCGGAATTAGTGTTCAGTGCGAAACGGTTTTATCACTTTATCATTATAGATAAAATATCGATTTAAATTATTCAATATGATATGTTCCATCTTAACACTTTCACGACGGGCGTTACGTATGCGTGATTTTGGCTGCCAGCGGTTTTGGGCGGGCGTTAGACATGCCTAAGATATCGTTCTCGTAACAATCTATACCGAACCTCATATCCTATGATCGTTTACAGTACAGGGCGAAATAGAAATGACTAAATCCATCGCTAGTGGTAAGTACAATCCTTCTAGAGTATAACAAATAAAAAGAAAGGTTGGACTGACATTAGCAATATAGAAATGAAAAAAATTATAGGCCTTATCATTCTAATGGGTGTTGTGAAAAAGTTTAAGAAAGATGATTACTGGTCCACAGATCCATTACTTCATACACCGATCTTCGGTGATATAATATGCAGGGACATATTCCGTCAGATATGGAGATACTGGCACTTCAGCAAGGATGAAAATTGCAAAGATCAGACAAAATTAAACCTTTTCTTACACACTTTCAAGAAAAATTTCGAACAGTATACACAATAGAAAAAGCACGGTCGCTTGACGAAAGCATCACACAAACTTGGAGGGAAAGACCCTCATTTCGAACATACAATCCATCCGAAATCACGGAATACGGAACATTTGTACGATGGACTTTTTTACAAGATATATTTGCAATTTTGAAGCTTATTGCGCACAGGGATATACACTGAACAAGACTATATTTCCATTATTAAACCCATTCGTAAATTTATAGCATTTTATAGTAACTATCCATATATCTAAATGGACAATTAGTATAACAGTGGACATGTCGTACAACGATTATAACAAAATAGAACAGGTGTGTGCGTAACTATAAAGGAGAATAGAGGTGTGGCAGCTTGTCTAAAAAAAAATGTAAAATTGGAGAAAAACGCTACAAAGTTCCATAAAAAAATATTGTCCTGGTGCAAACGTGGAATACGAAAAAATCTTATGTATGATATCAAAAATACATTCTGCAACTACAATTGATGTTACAAATTCCAAAAGGAACAAAACAAGCCGACATGTGTTAGTAGAATATAATAAATACATAAAAGGTGTAGATCGTACCGATCAAATACCTTTTCAACTATGCAATTTTTCGAAAAACCAAAAAGTGAAAAAAAGCTGCTAAATTAAGCCAAACACATAAATCATATCATATATTTTACACATAGACGTAATAAACAGATATTGACAATTCACTCCTGAAATTACTTGAATAAAAAAACTGAAAGAAATTTAAATATCTGCGCCTGCAGACCTATCTCTTTAAGAGTGAAAATACGTGAAACAAAGATGGTACTATGCAATTTAATGTTTATGAATAATAACTATCCTTATCAGACATCTATTGAAAAATTTAGTTGGTCATGTACGGTAGATAAAGACAAATCAAGTAACGTTTCATGTGTGAAAGTAGTTACACAATACAACGTTTAACCATGAAAAGTATATACATTTACTGTACATATACTGATGAGTGAGATAGAGATATGACATTCCTCTGCGAGTCGAGCCTCGCTCTCTGTCTTAAAGAAACGTTTACAACTGATACGCTGCATTCATTCCATTTTTTTGCCAAAATACAATAATTATTAATGAAACTGAACTTAATACCAAAAATCCTGTAAAATTGTCTTTACAATTAATTCTATTAATAATACTTTAACAAATTTAAATATAGTATTATCATTTTATATATATATATATTACATCTATGATTACTGAAGATGCAACAATGTAATTTGTACTTGATGTTTCAATTTTGTAACATTTGCATGGGAGATCTGAACCATTAACAGATAATTATAGATATGTTCGGAGTTTATACATAGCTTATATTGACATATTTTTTTAAAAAATTAACATATATCTTTCATCAATAAATTAAAGGAATGCTTAGTTAAAATATCACATCATCTATTTCTCCACATAGACTTTAAAATCTTGTGGTAAATTTGAACGCATATCAAGCGCAACGCACCGATAGAGATATTAAGAAATGTATATAATTAGAATATATATAAATGTAAGTTTCTGATTCAATCGAGTGAACCTGTACAGAGTTTCAAATTTCTACCTTTTTAATACTTTATATATGTATGAATATAGCGATAATATAAACTTGTATATAAACTCGTTTTATGATTTAGAAAATTTATTACAAAAAATAAACTTATACATTTAAATCAGTCTTAATAAATTATACAATACTTATATCCAGTTTCGATATCCACATCGATCGATATCGGAAAGATATGAAAAAAATATATAACTCACGGTTACCGCTTCCGCTTCACCGGCTTCTTGAACAGACTGACGACATCGTCCGTGATCTCGACCGACTTCAACTGCTTGTGTCTGAATGCTTTTTTTCGAATCTTCGCGTGTTTATCGGCCACGTTCTCATCCTCGGGCTTATCGGTCCGGTCTTGTGCGGCTTCCGTCACTTCCACGAGACTCAATGCTTTCTCATAATCCAGCTTCATTTGTTCGGAAATCTCCCTGTTGACGAGACTCAGCGAGCTCTCCGGTTCGATTCCGGATCCGCCTGTAAGAAGTGCAAAATATGAAATACGTAATACGATAACACACGTGCACGACGAACGTACCTGGTAAGGCGCATTTCGCTCTGTAATATTTCTCGTTGATCAATTCCAAAGAACTCAGGAATCCGGTATCGACGATCGATTCCGTTAGACTTTTGTTTAGCGAGAACTGTTTAACGTTACAGAAGCTGCTAATCTGATCTTCGAAGTATTTTCTGTACGGTTTTTCTAGACCGTACTGTCTATCGGCGACGACGTGGACGAAAGCTCTGCTCGCTTGAAGTTTACACGAGATGAACAACGCGTCGAAATGATTTCCAGCACGTATCGCACAGACGAGATCGTTGAACGCCTTCCAGTCCGAATACGTCATTCGAATCTTCACGTACCGACTGAAAAAACTCGATTTTAACACCAAGTAAATCAATTATCGATACAGAGAACGTACTTAGTCGGTTGTTTGAAATACAAGCCGTACAACAGGTACAGTCCTGCGATGCGGACGTTTAATTCTTCGTTTTCATTGATGAGAAACTGTTTCGCAACATGCAACACTTCTTCGACGAACTCGAGAAGATCGGCGAACCCAGGCCTCCCGCTGCAATAAACAGTCGGTGACACGTTAACAAAAGTTACAATACATACTTTGACAAAAACTTACGAATAGATTAAAGTAAAGTTCGTATCTTTCCATACTCGAGCAAAAGACGAAAATCTCAAAGTATTTTGTGCACAATATTCTTGTATCAGCTTCTGGCAATCTTCTTTAAACCCTAAACCGATATATGTCTGTAAATCTAAGTCTACCTTCGATTCCATTTAGTGTTTTTGAATTAATTAACTTGATAGATGACCTTTAAATGATACTCATCGATTTTTATCCCAACGAATGTACTATTTTCTATTATTTGCTTTAATTAAAACAGAAATGTCACAAGCTGTAATCAATCACAACAGTGACGACCGCTGCACACTTCAACACAATGCCAACGTGAGGAAACGTAACGCAAGTGTTTGTAGTTGTGACTATGTTCATATCAGTAGTGTTTGTTCCTAGTATGAAAAATATATTCAAAAGGAAATATGATTTAAGTATATATGGGATAGTTGCGAAAACGTTTGAAAATAGACAAAATAATATTTTTCTTTGATTCTGACGCTGTAAGAAGTAAAAAAAAAAAAACATTTTTTAATTCAAATCTATGCCATCGACGCTCATATTTTTGTGCAACTCATTTGTGCAACTTTCTTCGCGTCGGATCTCCTGTAAACGAGAACTGGACCATATGAGAGGAAACAAATATAAAAGAAACTATACTTACACAATTTGCAATAAGAGAATACATTTCAGAACAATAGCAAGTCTCTTGCAATACATGTATAATCTTTAAGGAATTTTAAAAGCCATCCACCATGTATGTATACATTGTCAGGTGCGGTATTCAATATGCCATTTAAATAGCCGCAACTTGTGTCTCTATATCATCTACTCACTATGAAAGCTATGATTATTTATCATCATGAAATAGGGGTTTTTTTTTAATCATTATCATTATTTCTTTTCAACAAAATTCGAAACGAAAATTGAGATGTTTTTCTTTTTTACATTGTATATTTCTCACGACTCAATATATATATATGATATATGTGTGTTTGATTGATTGATTGATTTGTTGTATTTTTCAGATTTAGAAATCCAGATCTCTCCTCCGGGTACACACGTTAAATTTCTTTTTTTAAAAAAAACAATCTCGACACCAATCAAAAAGCTGTAACTTTCATATTCAGTAGAATATATCCATTTGTTTTGTTTGTTTCCTTCGCGTTTCGTGCCTGCCGTTCGGTTAGAGTGGACAATAGACAGGTAACCGACGGCAGGGACGCGCGTTCGGCAGGACGTCGGCGTCGGCGCGGCCGCACGCGGAAGATCATAGAGAGAGACTGCGCCGCGTCGACGCCGACGGAAACGGAAAAAGAAACATAAAACGAACCGCGTCGACATTTTCTCGATCATCGGACGTGAAGAAATATATTTGCCTTTTTCGAGGAACACCGTCCGTATTTAACAAGGAGGTGACGGTCGGACGGAACGCGCCGGCGGTCGAACGGGATGCCGGCCAGTCCCGTCGGCGCCGGAGGAATGTGTTCGGCGGCGACGGGGTCGGCCGGAATGGGAGTCTGGCGACTCGGTCGCGCGCGCGGACGTTCCGACCAGTCCGTCGATGAAAGCATTGTACACACGGTCTGTGGTCGGGCGGCGCGGCCGGGTTCCGAGGAACGGTCCGGCGTCGTCGTCTCGTTCTTGTCCAGAACGGAAATGAATTAGGGCCTCGACGCGCCGGATCTGTCCTCGAAACGAGTACACGGACCGTCCGCTCGACAATTCTTGTATATATATATATATATTTTTTTTTTATGTTTTTTTTTCGGATTATTACTTAAGGATTTTTTTTCTCAAATATATATATATATAATTTGATCTATATATTCTGTTTGAATGTTTCGAAAAATATCCATTCTTTGATTTGATATGTTATACATAAACCGTCGTCTTCGTGTGTCCGAGCCGCCGGGACGTCCGGACGGGACGCGCGAAATCATAAGAGGTATGTCTGTACGTGGACGCGTCAGTGACGCGTCCCGTCCGGGGTCCCGTCCGCCCGGACACACAGCGCGTCGATTCCGGGGCGTGCGCGAGTGTGCGACAGGTGCGGCGACACGGCCCCGACGACTCTCTCAGTTCGACGTTTTCTTTTTCTGTTTGTCTGATGGTCGTTCACTACACTTATATTTTATACTGAATCTTTTTTTTACATGTTTTTTTTTTCTCTTTTCAATTAAGATATAGTTACATTTAAACATACTTATACGAAATATATGTATGTATATACATATATATATATATATATATATATATATATATATATATATATTGATACAGGTTATTTTAATATATATATAGTTTTTTTTTTTGTTAAAAATATGGTTATAATTCGGGAACGGACCGGGGCGACGCGTAAACAGAACGTCGCTGCCGGTCCGTTCCCGGACATGAGCGCTTCTATCATTATTCTTGTAACGTATGGGGTCCGTTACACACTTACATCGATTAAAATTAACATGATTAACTTGTTTAAGAATCCGTATAGAACATCGACAGCATGCATATTATAAGATACATCGTTAAACTAAGCATACATATACAATAATTTGAAAAAACGAGCGGTACCGTTCGACAAGTACCGGTGCCTCTAACCAGAAGAAAAAATATATATTATTCGTTTAATTCATATTTGGTTATTCTCTTTGTTGTATCCGTGTTCTATTTTTAGTAAGTGTGTGTGTGTGTGTGTGTGTGCGTGTTGTTGTTTTTTCTTCATTTATATATATGTTTTTATATGTATATTCAGTTTAAGTTTAATTGTATGATGGGGTCGGGTGTAATCGTGTACCGGTGTCGTCGAGCCAGGGTCGTCATCGTGCGAAGCCCGACGCTGATGGACGTCGAGCCGGGTACTAGGCGGCGGTTGATGGTCCGGCACGGACTTGGGCGATCGCGTGCCGGATCTTAATCAACGTGTGCTGTTTAATAGATGTGGTTGCCTTTCTTGGCGGCGACGGGGAGACGCTCGCCCAACAGGTACGGGTTCTGGTTGTCGCTCTGGAACACACACACGGACGTTTACATGACAGATCGGACGACATATCGATCCTATTTATTTTTTACTACCCGATCAGTCGTTCGGTCGACAGAACAACGGTTGTCTTATATCTACAGAGTTTAGACTGGCACGCCACTGTATACGTTTCAAACATGTATCTGTATATTTTTGGAAATATCACGAAGATAGAGTGATAAGTACCAGTATCTGATAAGAAAATCTATTTTTTTTTTGAGAAAATTCTTTCTTATTCTTCAAGATCATCTCCTTTCAGCTCGACGCACTTAGTCCAACGGATTAAAAATTTTTTCATCCCTTCCGAATAGCACGGTTTGTCAAACCACTCAAAACAGACATTTACAGCGACGATGATTTTCGAATTTGATGGAAGTCTTATACCTCCGAGCCATTGATCGAGTGTCGAAACAGGAAAAAGTCGCACGGTGCGGAATCTGGAGAAAACGGCGAATGTGCAATTCAAGCGATTTTGTCATCGCAATTGTTGATTTGTGTGTCGGTGCATTGTCGTCATGGAACAGGACTTGTTTCTTTGCAGAATGAGGATGTTTTTTCTTGATTTCATCGTTCAGATGGTCCAATAATGATGCGTGTCAGGGTCCTGTTATCGTTTTTCCACGAATAACCCCAGAAAACAGTCACCATAACCTTTGCAGCTGATGCAATGACTTTTGTTTTCTTTGAGGCACGTTCGCCAGGAGAAATCAATTGTTTTGACTGCTCTTTCGATTCAAGTGTATGGTGATAGATCCCTGTTTCATCGACGGTTATCTATCGACGCAGAAATTCAAATCGATCATATTTAAATACAGTTAAACACTCCTTTGAAATGTTCATTCGAATGCGTTTTTGGTCGATTATGGGCAAACGCGACACCCGTCTGGCGAATAGCTTTTTCATATGCAAATGTTCGTGTAAGATGTTCCATACAGGTTCATATGAGACGACTACTATCTCAACTATCCCATACACTTTGATTTAAAACATTGTCATTGATTTTTCCAATCATCTCTTCAGTAGTCACCTCAGTTGGACGCCCTGGACGTTGTTCATCACAAACGCTTATATGACCATGTTTAAATTCATTGGGCCAATATCTGACGGTTACCATCGAAGGTGCAGAGTACCAGTAGACAGTGTGTAATATTCGTTCGATTTCTCCACAAGTTTTCCCATGCAAAAACAAAAATCTAATCACTGACCGATACTGAATTTTTTCCATAGTTAAAAGATAGTTGTTTACTTTGAACGACTGTCGAACCTAAGCTAATTAACGTACTGTGTTCAAACTTTAACAACAGCTGTTTGAAAGATAATGCTGTTAAAAGATATTGCAGTTCAATATCAGCAGTACCATCTCTTGTCAAACACGGGTAATTATCACTCCACCCCCGTACTTTCCGTTAAAACTTAAACACAACGTTTTTATATAGTTTTCTTTTCGAGAAAAAAACAGCTTGTCGTATTATAATCGGTGCAGTCTTATATCCGGGCTAATACGGTAATTCCGAGCTTGTGGTCAAATCCATTTTCTCAAATGGATTCTTCTTTCAAAGCAAACACAAAGAATTTCTATTATAAAAACGTTTAATAAATCAGATTCGATCATCGCCAGTGTACAGAATAATTTCGGTTTTCTGTACCATTGTACTGACAGCAGTCGAAAATGATCAATAATGATTTATTGACCATTTATGATTAGAAGATTCTCGATCGTTTTTCGGGAGAGGAGAGAATATATTTATTTTAGCTATGATTCATACCAATAACCAACCACCCTCATCCTCACACGCGCCATTCGTTCGATGCAGAGATGTTAAATTCTAAGCAGTGTTACATAATACTACAGTGTTACAACTTCTAATAAGATCACTCGATCACTATTTTATATATAAAACTAATATTGTAAATCTTCTCGAACGTACCTTCATAATATAAAATTTCTTTGCGACAGATCTGTGCTGGTTCATTTGATTATTCTGAAAATCATACGTTTTTTATTGGTATTTCGTCTTGGAAACAAGAAGAATCATGTAACAGGTTTCGATGGAACAATAAAGGAAGAAAAAGCGAGACATTAATATAAACCATAGGAAGAAAACTTCCGAATGATTATTTGTACAGTTTTTACATGAAAAAAATAAAGAGTGAAATGAATACAAAGAGCTATTTAGGCAAACGGTTGAAGGATTTATAAAGAATTGACAGGATTTTTATTAAATTTTTTTTTATACCGTGACTTCAATATTAGTTCGACATATAAATATTTCAAAATGGATATCAATCGACGATCCTATTCCTCGACAAAGGGCAATCAATATTAGGTGTACAAATTAATTCAGTGCCTTTAAATTGAATCAATCATAACTCTGTTCTAAATTGAAATAATTTCTCGTTGCCTTAAGATTTTTGAGGTGTTAACCTTAATATATAAATATACTATATATTTTGATCAAACAATTGGCATAACCTCGCAAAATAGCTTGAACAAGAGTGTCCGAAAAACAGTATGTTAGCCATTACATACTTTTCGCATTTCAGTTGAAAAAAACGCTACCAAAATCAAAGAAATGATTGGTTCACCTTTGGAGGGAGGTGTTGTGATGCATAAAATATACAAAAAATGATAAAAAAGTCGAAGAGTTTCAAAAACGCATTGACAACTTCTTCGAATCATCTACCATCTTCGTTTCGACAAGTGTTTCGTTATTTACCGTTTAAGTTGTACAAAATATTAGGAGATACTTTAAAGATTGAATTGTATTCTATTTTTCTGTAAACAAACATTCATTTTCTGTACAAAGAAGGCACGGAATTAATTTCTAGATCGTCCGATCGACTCAATCGATTTACCTTGAAAGTCTGCTGAAGGAATCGATCGAAGTCGAGTTCTCCGAACGAATCGGGCATCTGTTCAGCGTGTGAGCGTTCAGACTGGTTCGGGCAATCGAACATGTGTTCGCTGTCGCACATGCAGTCCTGTGCCGATTGGTAACGACGGCTGAACGCAGCCGTGTTTTCGAAATCCATGCTGTTGGTACATCCTTGGTCTTCTGTACAGACGGAAAGACATTTTTTTTCATGAAAATGGAACGAATATTCTATTACCTCTGACCTGAAATCTTTTTTCTATACCAAATTCGTTCAAAATATAGAAGAAGGTCATAAAAAGCGAGAGCGCTTATTTGGAAACATAACCCTTAACACTTCAAACATTAAAACGTGTGCCAAGTACCCAAATCTGTACGAATTTTATGATTTTTTTCTTCCAATAATAACTAGCTTATTGAAAAACACAATATACGAAATAAGGTCAAAAATTCACAGAATGAAGGAGAATAGAGGTAAAAGAAAAACAGTCATTATTTTCTCTTTCCATATGTTTTCCCTTGACTCTGATACACATTTCATCTTCTCTGTAATCATAGATACCATTCTTCTTTGTTTTGTGAGGAATTTGGCGCAAAACTAAAAGTTATTCTTTTTGAGGACTTTTTTTCCGATTTGACATGCATTTAAAGTGATAGCTTGCACACTACTAATCAGAATGACTTGCAACTTGGCACTTATGCTCTTGAAGAAACCTACTTTCGAACGCGCAAGCGCAAAATTGTTCCTACACCCGTCATCACGATCATTCTGTGAATTTTTCGACCTTCCTTATTACATATACACATTTTTCCAATTGAATTTTCTATTAAAATCAGATAAATCAAAAGAATAACTTCGTGCCAGGATACCAAACAGCACAGTATCGAACTAACCTGTATATCCTACTGGGCAAGGATTCGGCGGGTTACAGTACGCCGGCAGGCTCGAATCCGTCTTGACCTCTTGCCGATTCAGCACGCTCCCTTCAGGCTTCAGACGCTGTTTCCCTTCGCCAGCACCGCCGGACATGTACTGACTACCCCACAGGGTGCTATGCTGCAGGTACTCCTGGTCGCGTATACTCGGATTGATGTTGATCGAGTTCGGTTCGCCGAGCGTGTCGTAATCGATCGGAAACAGTTGTTCTTCGGTCTCCATGTCCTTGGCGGACCGGGCGCCCATCACCGGTAAACGGTTGTTCTCCGGGAAGTCGAGGTACGCGTCGGCCGCGTCGGCGAGATCTTTGCCCATACGGTCGACGACCTCGCGGAGAAGGACGTCGGTGAAGAAATGGTCCTGTATGGACAGATAGTTTTCAAAGAATTGAATCGAGAGAGAAGACAATAATTGTGACAAATTTAGCAATGAAGTGTCGGAGAGATTCGTCACGGTTTTAAATATACGGATGAATTCTTTATTTAGAAATAAGATATCAATTTGTAAAAAAATGTACGGACCAGAGCCGTTCCTTCCGTTTTAAATAGATACGATCCTGGTTCTCCTATTAAGATCCTAAACGCAATATGCAATACTTAAAGCAAAGATCTTTTCTTTCTAAAGAAAAATAATTTTCTCCAAACAGGTCCTTGCCCTTTAGATTCTCTCGACAAGAGTGTGTCAGTACGTGCCTTCAGCAACTATGACCCAACCAACCTGCATTATTGGTTCAAGAAACCGAACTTTCTGGCTACGAAATCAGATCTTACAGCAACACCGGATTATCATCTGTTCCGAAGTCTTCAAGATTACATCAATGGGAAAACTGCTTAATACAGAGTGTGATATTCGAAGAGAGTTCAACCCGGCGTTTAACGCAAAGCCCGGAAAGTTTTATCGGCAGACTATTGACAATTTAGGATTAAGATGGGAAGAAGTTGTGAAAATATATTTCGGATCAAAATTAAAACCTCAATTTTTTTCTTTGTTTCAAAAACTTATTTTAAAAACCGACACTACTTATGGGTGAGCCAATATTTTCTCGAAATCGTTTAACATTGGATACACAAAACATAACAGAAATAATTACAAGATTCGATATGTAAGGCTCTGTATTATATGAATTATAGTTCGAGTTTAGGAAAAACTGCTGCCCCATGTGAAGATGGAGGCTAAACTATTTTATTATTATTCGGTTCTAAATTGATTACTCAGGTACAACCTATCAAAATATGGCTTAAGGTGTATATTTGGGGTCTTAGAACGCACCGATAGACATTTTCACTAGCGTTGCAAAATACAGAATACAGATCGAAAAATGCACTTTAAAATGATATTAATACGAACACGATGCAATGACACTCTCATTGAAAAAAATTAAGGTTAGAATTCAGAAAACAAAAACCGCAATTATTTTCCTACCAACCTAATACAAGAAAATTATTCATTTAATTGTTGAATTTTCGAAATATTCCCGTTTATCTCTAGCACCTTGTACAATTTTTCAATTTAAAATCTAATAAACAATGAGTTAGAGCTGTGTACCTCATCCGGAATTATCAAATTACTGTCTTGTATTCCTGTGATAATATAGAAGATGTTTCTGATCACTGTAAAATATTTGTCTCTACAAGACGACCACTACAAACTAAATTAATTATCTGTCCAGATTTTTCATGTACGTTGCCCGCTCTCACGATGATGTGATCGCCATCGCAATGCGTGTAAACAGTGATCAGAATTTATCAAACATGTCTGACCAGGAAACAGTATTGTAAAAATTGATCATATGAAGCACTGTTGCTTGAAGCTCGTGTTCAAGAAGAACTGCTGTCTCGTGTGAAAATTGGAGGCTGGTTAATCGACTATTTTGTTATTATCAGCTTGTGACTTATTGATTGTTGACTTATTGAATGATCAAAATATAACACTTGTTTGTGGTTAATTTGTGGACTGGAACAAGAATCCATTTATGAAAACTATAATGGAAACATGCACGGAACGTCTGACCGATTCAACGCATGGTATCTTTAAAATCTCGAAATGCACTCTAAAAGAAATTACCAGATGTTGAGCCGACATAGACGAGTAATTCTAAAGAACGGAAACATTTTAATCTTGTATGTGTGGCAGCTAATGGCCGGTATAATTTTCTTTCCGTGTCGACTCGGCAGTAGACTTTAAATAGGACAATGGAACCGCATAATACACACACAGATACATACATACATACATATATATATATATATATATATATAATGTACAAAAGCAGGCTCAGTGGACGGTGGTCGTGACAGTAATCATATTATATCCCAAAGGGGTTTATGTGGGATGAACTTTGTGTAGGGGAAAATCAATGCGCCCGTGGTGGAAAAATAAAATTTCTCTAGTTCCGACTTTTTCGTATTTATATTCATAAATTTACACATATTGACATCTGTTGTTTATATATATATATATATATATATATATATATATGTGTGTGTATAAGAATCCTGTCCTATAAATTTACATTTCTTGGATTAGAGACAAAGTAAATATGAAAATAAATCATGTATACAAATTGTATGTGACGGTGTAAATATTTTATTTATTAGATTTTTTCGACAAGTTTTCGATCAATATCTTTAGTGAATGTTGATATTTCTTCACGTTGTCAATTGATTTCTTACAAGACCTTAAAATCACAAAAACATTTTCTAATTGTTGTATAAGAAAAGATCATTGTTGTCGAATGAAAATAAAATATATTTCAATTTAAATATCGTTTTCCTGCTAGAATACAGAATGTTTGATTCATCTTTCAGTTAATTTAACCCTTTTACTTCTGAGAGCGTACATATAAAGGGTTTTCTAACAGGGAGACAATCTTTAAGAAGTTATATTTCACAGATATCAAACTGATTTTTATTAGGGTATTATTTTTCATTTTAAATGGCATACTGCCCTATTATTATTTACAATAAAGAAACTTGAAATTTCTGTACAAATTTTGTGTTTTATTTCAAATTAAAAAATTGTGTTTCCTTATTGTCCTTTCCTTATAATGTCTGACTGAGTTTTTGCAAACCGATCTCAGTGATGACATCATATGTCTTAGAATATAAACTTAAGCGGTGTTTTCGATCTAGACGTTTCAAAGAATCTATTTTTTTACGATTTTTCGATTCGTTAATACCTCAAGAATTTGTAAATCCGATACATTTTTAAAATTCGAGAAATTATCTTCGTTGCAGTCATTTAAGTGGCGGCCGGCGCATGAGGAAAATCCTTGTAGCATAAACATTAACTCATTAAACACCGCTACTGAAAATCGTGGGATTTTTTTTGAAAACGCTTAAAATGGCTTAGTTCTAGGTCCTTTCTAATTAATTTGGTGTTGGAAAGAAAAAATTAAAAATTTTGGTTTTCCAAAGTGACACGTTTTGTATAATGAACAACGGCTACTAATGTTAGCATTATCAAAAAGAATATTTCAAAATGAAATGAAAACTAGGCTGTTTTAAATTAATTTTTATTAAAAAATAAATCAAATACCGTGATAGTTGCTGAAACACTTCGGGTGGGAACTAACGTTGCACTTTTTACATATGTATAAATAAATGTCTTGGCTCTTACAAAGTCTATATCTATTCCGTTTATTTCCTCAATTTCTCAAAAATGGACAAAAGAAGTAACGAAGTTCTATTGCTATTGAATCAGTGTTTACTGTTATATAAAAAAGTTTTTAAAAAAATTATTTTTGGAAGAGAAAAAAATTTTCCAAAACTAATGTCGAATATACTCAACAGGCGCCGCTTAACGGGTGAAACGCGTTTCTCGAAACGTTATTTTTTTAAAAAAATGGCGGAACAATTCTCTGAAACTAATTGATCGATTCACATGAATCTTTTTTTCAAATCAAACAAGAAACTTTTACTAGGATTTATCCTTGTTTTACATTGTTAGATAAGTGTCGAACCTAGCCGACTTTATTGTGATGCACATTCGATTGTTTATACATCGGGTGGACGCCATTTTTGAATTTCTACGTTAGACGAGGGTGTCTGTTGTTTCTTTGATTTGTTTCTTTGGTTCAATTATTATTTCAAACAAAAATGAACCATAATTTGGAAAGAGATTGGTATCAAAAAATAATTTGAATCTAAGATATATGAACAAATTTGTATTTTTTTTTCAATTGCGTTAGGTCAATTCTGTGAGTGATTGTATTTATTTATTTTAATACACAAGTTTTCAATCATGAGAAATTTAGTTACACAAAATAATCTAGAGTGGGATAAAAATTAATTAAAGAACAACACAAATCTATATTCAATTAAATAATACTAGTTTCGGCACTTGTACCAACTTCATACAGGTTTTCAGTGGGTTAAAATCAGCTAACTTTGATAGTTATTTATTTTAATACACTGGTTTTCAAACATCCGACATTTTACTGTAGAAGATATTCTACAAAATAATAGAAATGAATTCAGCTACGATACAAATCAATTTTCAATTAAGTAATACTAGTTTTCATATAGGTTTCAAATAAATCGGACTCAGGCAACTTAGATAATTATTTAATTTTTATGCATCAGTTTCCACAACAATGTCAGTTTTCAATCAATGGACATCATTTAAACAACATATTCCAGAGTGAGATAAAGATGAATTCAACAACAATACAAATCGATATTTAATAAAATAATACCAGTTTTGGCACTTGTACCACCTTCAAACAGATTTAAAATGACTTGAAATCAGCTAACTTTGAAATTATCTATTTTAATAAATCAGTTTTCAATCATCAGACATTCCACTGAAGAAGTTATTCAAGAATGTGATAGCAATTATTTCAGTTACAATATAAATCTATATCCAATCAAATAGTACTAGTTTCGACACTGGTACCACCTTCAAACAGAATTAAAATAACTTGAAATAAGCTAACTTTGATAATTATTTATTTCAATACGCTGGTTTTCGAACATTGGACATTTAGATAAACAACCTTTACAATCTTGTAATCAAACTGACATTTGCCACAATACAAATCTACGTGCAAAAAATATACTAGAGATAAGATCGTACTATTTTCGCCTTTAAATAGTTCATCTATCGATTTTACAATGTTGATATTTCGTTCTGAACAGTGCGGCTCTGCATGCACTTATATAGGAAATTGAAACTCTGAACATTCAACATGTACAAAAATCGATATTTATTTTTATATATATATTTATATATATATATATATATATATATATATTTATATATATATATATATATATATATATATATATTTATATATATATATATATATATATATATATTTATATATATATATATATATATATATATATAATTAAATGTACAGCAAAACCATAAATCACTCGTGTATTTACCTTTTCGGCAGGTATGTAAGCCATCGAACTGATGGCCGTAGCGGCCATGGTTATTATCAACAGGTACCACATCGTGATATCGATTACTGGTGTCACCTGCATAGAAACGATATTTTCATTACATAGGTATATACGCCAACGCAAGTACACACACACAAACACACACAGAATGTAACTACGCAGCCAGACGAACGCACACAGACTGTACAGATTTAAATAACGCTTCAACTCCAACAAAAATTTAATAGAGGAGCGTTAAGAATACACGACGTGAAATTTTCCGTCGCTTTTCGCGAATGTCACCGCTGGTTCTCTATATAAAAGATGTCTACATTCTTGGTATCAGATTTATTCTACTGATTGAATTACGAAGCGATCCGTTTCTGTCTGTGGGCGTCAAATCTCTGTGATAAATAATTGTGATACGTTTGTCACATTCTGATATTCATTTCTGATCGAATTATGTGTCGTTTATGAGGTTTAGGTGCTGGATGTCTGTAAGGTGTAAAAGAAAATTAATTGATCGGTCGAGGAATCTTTACTGTTTTTTTTTTTGGTATGAATTTTTTTATGGTTCTCAATTAATGAATTTTGTCTCGAATTTATATAAAATGTGTTTAAAGTATAAATAGTTGAAATCGTATGAAGTGGAACCGTGAATTTGTTTCATAAGTGAATCCTTTTACATTCTATAAGCTATTTAATTCCTTTTGATCGAAAATGTTTAATTAAATGTTTAATCGAAAATGTAAATCATCAATGATTGCGACCACATCGTCTTCAGTGCATCAAAGTACAGAAAAACCTGATAGAGATGTTTAATCGAAAATAACCGATCCTGGTTTATTGAACAATTTTGATCAGAACTCGGTCTGCGGTGTGAACAAATAGATTCAATTCGTGGAAGTGTTAAAACTTTATTGTGATATGAAATTTATCCCGAAACATGCTTCTCTTTCTAACCCGTTTGCATACGATTGTTCGAGACTGAAATAATTTCCTAGGCAACAGGCCGGGTGGTGGTTGCGATACAACCACAAATTTATAATTCGTTGAAGTATTTCCCTGTCATTATTTCTCTCTATGTATTTTCGATTCTAAATATAAATACTTGTTCATCGTTTAAATGATATTTATATAATTTTTTACCGATTAAACTGTCCTTAAAATAGAATCACTTGAAAATGTAGAAAATGAAACCGGTATTCTGTTTCGAAAATGGTTTATTTTTTCATTCCACAACCGCACAAAAATTTTTGATGAAAATTGTTGATAAAATGTGAACAGACTGAGTTAAAACAGTCCTTAAAATGAAATCAGTTGAAAGTGTAGAAAATAAAACCGTCATTCTATTTCAAAATTGATCAAAACTATACATAAAATTTGTACCAGATTGAAATAAAAAGTGTCCTTAAAATATAATCAATTAAAATTGTAGGAAATAAACTATTATTCTGTTCCATAAATGGTTTCTTCTTCCATTCCACAAACCATACGAAAAGTTTTGATCGAAATTATTCATAAAAATTATACCAGATTGGAATAAAAGTGTCCTTAAAATAAAATCAATTGTATGTGTAGAAAATAAACTACTATTTTGTTCCATAAATGGTTTCTTTTCTCATTCCACAAACTGCATAAAAATGTCTTATTAAAAATGTTCAATAAATAATTATTGATTATTTTCGATTCTTGTTTCTTTATATTTAGATGGTGATTATATCTTCAAATCACGAAGGTATAGAAAAATCAGAGACAGATTTTTAATCAAAAATGACTGATACTGATTTATTGAAAATTTTTGAAAAATAAATTTTATTTCGGTTTGTTGTGTGAAAAAATAGAATTCTTTTCTGAAAGTGAACTTAATCACTGTATTAAAACTGTATTATGATATAAAATTTGTCCCGAATTTAAATAAAAGTGTCATTTAAATATAATCAATTGCAAATGTAGAGAATATTATTTTGTTTCGCAAATTGTTTATTTTTTCATTCCACAAACCACACAAAAAGTTTTAATCAAAAATATTCATAAAACTTGTATCAGATTGAAATAAAAGAGCCCTTAAAATATGATTAATTGGAGATGTAAAATATAAAACCGTCATTCTGTTTCGCAAATGGTTTCTTTTTTCATTTCACAAACCATACAAAAAGTTTCGAACAAAATTGTTCATAAAATTTGTACCGGATTGAAATAAGAGAATCGTTTTAAATTTAATCAATTGAAAGTGTGGAGAATAAAACTGTTATTCTATACAACAAATGATTTTTTTTCACTTCACGAATGACACAAAAATTTATAATAAAAATGTTCAATAAACGACTATTGATCATTTTTGATTGTTGCTTCGACAAATTTAAATTGCAATTCTATCATCTTCAGAGAAACGAGGTATAGAAAAAGCAGAGAAAGATTTTTAATCAAAAATGAGTGACGCTGATTTATTGAACATTTTTGAATAGAAAATATTATCTGGCTTTGTCGAATGAAAAAATAGAATTCGATTCTGGAAGTGAATTAAAACAAATTACCAAAACTGTATGTGATGTAAAATTAATTTAAATAAAAGAATAATTAAAATATAATCAAATCAAATTGTAGAAAATGAAACTTTTATTCTGTTCCATAGGTGGTTTATTTTTTTAATTCACAAACAATACAAAAATTCTTGATTAAAAATGTTCAATAAATTATCATTGATCATGTTTGATCTGTATATTTAGACTGCGATGCCGTCTTTAAAGTGAAAAGTATAGAAAAAATTTAGATATGCTTTCAGTACCTTAGCGCAATAAAAAATGACTAAATGATTTTCGTTCAGACAAACTTTCTGTGGTTTATGAGGCGAAAAAAGAAATTCATTCATGTGCTACAGTTTCAACATTGTATTGTGATCTAAAATTGATCCAGATTGATATGAGAGTCGTTAAAATATGCTCAATTGAAACTGTACAATGTAATATATTGGATGTAAGAAGTAATCCGGTGCTTTTAAATTCAATCAATCATAAATCTGCTTTAAATTAAAATACTTTCTCGTCTTTTTAGGATTTTGCGCTTACTTTAAGATTTAAAATTCAAAAAAAAATTAATATTTAAAATGGTAAAGTGCTAAATTTAACATTTAAAATTCAGTACGACTTCATCGAATGAAAGCAGCCATCTTTTTTTCGGCAAGAGATTCGTCAATTATCCGACAGATGAAACAAAGTTATATTAAATAGTGGGCGATACTTTGAGGATTGAAATGTTTTCGCTTTTTCTGTAGAAAAAAAAAGAAGAAATACTAACAGATACACATATGTGTAATATATATATATATATATATATAAATTTGTGTCCTCGTCATAACCTTTTAAAACAAGAGGCTAGGGTGTAGTGGAAGCAAAATGTGGGACAAATGCACATTTTTTTAAAACAAGATTCTTAGAGAGTTTAAAAATGAGATATGCTCTTTTTGTATCTTTTCACTTTGAAAATGACAGAATTGAAACGGAAATACGCACGATGGTAATAAAAAATAATCATTCACCATTTATTGTACATTTTCAATTTGAAATTCGTTACAATAATATAGAAATATTTACCGATCTATTAGAACGCAGACATTTTCCTAAGAAAAATTCAAAATTTAACACCATTGAACAGTTTTCAGTTGAAAAATTAAACAAACATTTTTCGAAGAATTCTTCAAAATGAATGCTGAAAAGAATGAACAAAGATTTTTATTTAAAAACTGAATGAAAACGGAATGTTCACACGGACGTACTTCCAGAAATTAACAATTTGTCACAAAAACAGTTCAGACACTGGCTGAACTCATGATCACAATTGAAAATATTATTCCACCACAACTCACAGTAACAAACTTTTGTGATTAAGATTGATAGTTAGAGTTTTAAAGCGCTTCGACAGCTAAGGTTATTAGCGCCCGAACACACATACGATTTAAAAACACACCCCGATTGCGCACTCACGTTCGAATCACTCTTTATTTTGATTGCAAAGTATATGAGGGCCAAACGCTTGAAAAAATTGCGTTAAAAACAATTTTACTCGTAGTGAGAGATAAGAAACACATATATAGGAACTGGCCTGATAAAATACCTAATCTCGATTGAACAACACATATAAATATGATAAAGAGATGAACCTATATAAATCTGATTTTTCGATCAAAAATATTCAATAAACTGTTAGTGATTTTTAAAATGCTAGGTTTCTCGGTATCTGCACGCTGTGAAGATGATGACGTTGATATCGAAATGCGCATAAGCGACAATCAAAAATAATCAATAATAGTTAGTTGAATATTTTTGTTTGAAAATTGTTTGGTGTGGGTTGTGAGCTGAAAATGAATTCATTTGTGTGAGTGAAAAATGTGTGCTTGTATCGAAACAGAACTACCTGTTGCTGGAAAAGTGTTTCAATTAAGAACATTTTTATTTGGTATCTATATGGAAAACAAATATATATATATATATATATATATATATATATATATATATATATATATATATATATATATATATATATATATACAAACAAACAAAACCCGGTTGAAGCAAGCACTGCGCAACTAATTACACTTCCCCTTTATAACAATGAATTCCCCCTACTTAATTCCTGTTTCTACATCAATCCCAAAAATAAACTGCTCGATTATATTAGTAAAGTAATTCACATATTAAAATTTACATTAAACGAAAATGCGTCTGTATTTTAAATTAATATAGAAATATTCGCCACTTTACTGAAAATAAACTATCATGTTTTTTGAAAAACTGCAAATTTAATATTTTTAAATACTCTTGAGGTGAAAAATCAAATAAACGTTTCATAAAAAAATATCGAAAATCGACACTGGCGGGTTGAACAAACATTTATGTTTAAAATCGGAAAGGTATTGAGCGAAATATCGACAGGGAGAGACTCCCAGGAATGGAAAATGTGTGGTAGTACACTCCAAGATTATATTGAAAGAGTAATTTACATAATAAAATATCCATTAAACGAAAAATTTGTCTGTATTTGAAAATAATATGAAACTAATCAACCGTTTATTGAAAATAAGAACAAATTTTTTGAAAAACTGCAAATTTAAAACTTCTGTTTATTTTTGAAGTGAAAAATCTGACAAACATTGTGTAACGAATTATCGGAAATGGAAACTGAAAGGGTTGAACAAATATTTATATTTAAAATCTAAAAGATATTGAGCGAAATACTGATGGGGTGAGATATCTAGGAATAGAAAATGTGTGGTAGTTCGCAATAACCCTGCCTGTTGCTATAGGAAAGTATTTCAGCCTCGAACAACTGTGTGCAAACGAGACAGAAACATAAGCATGTTTTCTATACATACCCACACACACGCACATATATATATATATATATATACAATCAAACCTGGTTAAGGCAATCATTGCGAAAATAAATCTCATACTAATTCCCATTTTCTAAATAAATCCCAAAAATATACTTCCCAATTATATAAAAAGAGTAATTTACATATTAAAATATGCATTAAACAAAAAAATGTGTCCGCGTGTAAAAATAATATAAAACTATTCACCTGTTTATTGAAAATAAAAAACATTCTTTTTGAAAAACTGTAAATTTAAAAATTCTGAATATTTTTAAAGCGAAAAAACTGACAAACATTGTGTAACGAATTATCGGAAATGGAAATTGAAAGGGTTGAACGAATATTTATATTTAAAATCGAGAAGGTATTGAGCGAAATATTGACAGGGGGAAACTTCCAGGAATGGAAAATGTGTGCTTTCGTCGCAGCAACCCTGGCTGTTGCTAGGAAAGTTTTTCAGCCCCGAACAATTCTATGCAAACGAGACAGAAATAGAATCATGTTTTACATACATACATATACATATATATATATACACACACACAATCGAACCCGTCTAAAACAAGCACTACATTTCCTCGTTATAACAATGAATTCTCCCTATTTACTTACTTCATCTATATAAACACCCGAATTATATTAGAAAAGTAATTACATATTAAACCATACGTTAATCAAAATATATTAAAATAATATAAAAACATTGACCGATTTATTGAAAATTAAATGCATTCTTTGAAAAACCCCTTTACAACAACGAATTCTTCATACTTATTCCCTTTTCCTATATAAATCCCAAATATATATTTCTCCATTATACTAAAAGGGTAATTAATATATCAAAATATGTATCAAGAAAAGATGTGTCTGTATCTGAAACCAGTATAAGACTATTCACCCGTTTATTGAAAATAAAAACATTTTTTTTAAAAAAAACTGTACATTTAAAAAATCAGAATATTTTTCAAGTGATAAAACTGACAAATATTTTATAACAAATTTTCGGAAATGGAAGCTGAAAGGGTTGAACAAATTTATATGTAAAATCGAATAGATATTGAGCGAAATATTGACAGGGGGAGACATCCAAGAATGGAAATTGTGTGGTTGTATCGTAACAACCGTGCCTGTTGCTATAGGTAAGTGTTTCCGCCTCGGACAACTGTATGCAAACGAGACAGAAATGGAAGCATGTTTATGTATATATATATATATATATATGTGTGTATGTGTGTGTATAAATATTTATATATCACAAAAAAACAGACCAGTATACAAGAATCACAGAGAATAAGTAACAAACGATTATCAGTGACGAATCGAAACGGAAAATAAAAACCGTTTAAAAAATTTTCAAACAATCCACTCGAATTGAATAAAATAAGCCGATCGATCATGATCATTGAACGATTTGAATTTTATGCAATTTAATATATTTTTTCATTCCAGAAAAATATATCAAATTGTATCTGCAGTTAATCACCCGTTTTGTATCTAATTAAAACCTATTTTAGAATCCCGGGCTCGACTTAATCAAGATGTCGCGTCGTATTACAATAAATTTTAATATGAAACGGGCGTGACGTTTAATTATACAAATTATGTACGGAAATAAATCAGAAAACGATACGCAATCCAGCGAAATAATAATGAGAGATGCACAAACCGGTCCAAGCAGAACAATTGTACAAAACTACAATAATAGAATTCAACCTGTTCGATTCGTTTTTCATTCAGTTTTCTTTTTGTAAACACACACACGTATGTACATATATACATACATACCTACATATATATATATATATATATATATATATATATATATATATATAATATTTTTATACATACACAAACGTACACAAATGTACACATATTGTTTAAATGTCAGGTCGGATCGAGATAAAATGTGTTGGAAAAGCGTCCGGACGACGTCGACGCATCGTCCGGACGCTAGATTCGAA
Organism: Acanthacorydalis orientalis; assembly: GCA_034766995.1. Classification (NCBI taxonomy): domain Eukaryota; kingdom Metazoa; phylum Arthropoda; class Insecta; order Megaloptera; family Corydalidae; genus Acanthacorydalis; species Acanthacorydalis orientalis. The sequence continues at coordinate 1,362,131 of CM068314.1, forward strand.
CACGCGTCGAAACAAAACAAATCGAACTGGTGAAATGTAAAAGAGCTGAATGTTACTCACCGCCAGCAATCGGTACACACGAGTGACAGAAGAATTTTCTTGAATCGGGCGAATATTAATCAATGAAAAGTTCTGCGCACTGCGCACTGGTGCGATCGAGCGACCCGTTGGTAACGCAGAGCGCTGTCCGGGTGTCGGACTGAGCTTTCGGTCCTGTTTCGAAGACCCGGCGACTAGATGGAGCCGGTGTAAAGTCCGCGGTGCTCTTATAAGTCTGTAAAAATGATTGGATTGCAGTAATTTGAAATGTCGATCCGTTTCTATCAAACTGTGTCCGTCCTTCAAAATGAATGACACTAAAGTCGATAGGGTCAAAATAGACTCGCACATGCCACTCATATAAACGGTACAGTAATGTTTGAAAAAAGAAGTACAGGAAGTTACAAACAAAAGTTAGCTTGTTGTTTTGTAGTGGAAGATTTTTACACGAACCGTTACACTGCTTCAAAGTTGTCGAAAACGAATCATTGTTAATTGAAATAAAAGCAATCAGGTTTAATAAACTTGAATAACTAGACAAGAGTATGATTTTCTATAACAGAACGTTCGATAACAAAGGAAAAAAATATGAATTTGTATTAGTGTTTGTCCGTCCCTCAAAATAAATAACACTACAGTCGTTAGGATCAAAATAGACCCATATATGGATCTATACAAAAAAGCAATATTTTGTTTCTATTTAATTTCTGGTTTAATTCAAGTTAAAACGAAATAAACATAAAATAATATACACAAATTCAATAGAAAAAAAAATAAATGGAATAAATAAATATTTAAGTTCATACACTGGGAACACACAATTTTGGTATTAGTTTTTCAGATAAATGTGTTACAAAGTTTGCACTTTGATGTGCGCTTGTTTTCCGACTTTTCACCAAAACTAAAGCTACTCTTTTTTTTCTCAGTTCGCTCACTTATAGATGTCGGTGAAGAGTGTTTTGTGTTAGATGCTATAAAGCTAGCTATTAAGTTTTGACATTTTAGAGACAGTGAGGGAGGAACTATTCTATTCATATATTCTTTCATCAAACATTCACCCAGTGTTTAGATAAAGAGCCGTCGTCTATCATGTTTATTGTTGTTCCAATCTGGGCAAACACTAGTGAAAAGCACAAATGCATTGTTCACTGACACGTCTGATATTACTTCAGAAATAAAATATTCCGCAACCAAACAGAAGTAATTCGCGGATTCGAAGACTTTATAAGCTCTAAAAATGTTGATTTGTATAAAAATGGGACAAAATCTAATCTCTCGTTGGCAAAAGACTATTGAAGCTGATGGAGCTTACTTTGATTAAATATATTTCATTAAAAATATTTAGTATTAATTCTCATCTACAAATTCGACAATTTCATATGTTACACCCTAATAATTAAGGATGTTTCGATGATGGGATTGTATTCCGTAATTAGAGATTAATTTTCTATAATATAAAAAAGCGCCAGATTATTGTTTACACCAAACATATTTCAGCGGTTAATTCGTATCGCGGTCGTTCTCACAGACCTGTAATTCTGAACAGATATCGATCAGCGCAGATACGTTCGAGCCGATCGACGGACAAGAGGCCGAAGATCCATCGATCTCCGCGACGCACTGACAACACTCGCCGCCATTCATTCGTCACGCCCAATTAATTCCATTAGAGCGGAACGCGGTGCCACTTTCGTAACAACGGTGGCGCATTTAATGGCGACTGCCTCAGAGCGTCGTCGACCAGACGGCGTACGTACCCTTTTACCTCATAATTAATACCGTTCAAAGTTTACGCTGCGAAATTGAAGCGAAATTGGTCGGCTTGTTAACAAACACGCGACGTCGACGCCGCGTGCACACAGAGACTTTTCGTTAACGAGATTTTCACCGTTCGGGCGAAACGGAACGAAACGGGACGAGACAGGGACGGACGGACGGATGACAGTAACGCACGGGCGACGAGACGGGAGGACGGGACGTTCGATTGTTCGACGATGATACGCTCGGTCGGAGGTCGAATATTTCACAGGACAGGACGGTTCGGTTCTTGTTTCGGAGCGCGACGGTCCGTGAATCGTTACAGTGTTTTTGCAAGTTTAAAAGAGTTGCAAGAACTAGCAGGCCGGTGGATGTGTAAGCTCGAGAGTGGAACAGATTGATACTTTTCCTTTTTGAAAGAATCCCGGTTTCAAGTTAGTTCGAAAAATCACTTTCAAATGATTCTAAGAAGTTGTGTAAAAAGTTAACAAGTGAATTTCATTAGAACACAGCTTTGATACTGTGACTAGGTTCACTTTGAAAAATCAATTACCGTATTTTTTGATCTAACAAACCTTAAAAAAAGATTCTGGTTAAAAATGTTCAATAAATATTTATTTTTTAACAAATTTTTATTGTTGCTTATATGCGTTTTGACAACGATTTCATCATCTTCAGAAGATTTTCATATATCAGCGCTATGAGGATGATTCCATCGCCGTGAACATTCAAAAAAACTGATAAATATTTACTAGAAAATTACTTTTTATTTCGTGGAGAATTAAGTGAAATATTGAAGTTTGATTGAGAAAAATTTTAATTTTAGAAAACAAGCCTCATTTTGGTTTATTCAGAAATAATCATTACCACAGCCACAAGAATAATCTAATAATCACAACCGCCCTTACCCTCATTCTCAAAAGTCTAATGTAAAGAAATAACTGTAAAAATTTATAATGAAGTTCAGAAAATAGAATTTTCTGTCTTATAGCTGCGAAAATTTTAAAAATTTGATACTGACGAAAAGACGCTAATGAAGCTTCGATCAATGGGAATGAAGAATTGTTTCTCAAAGAACATGTATTTGTGAAATTACGGGAAATTTCCTCTGTATTCAAAATCCATACGGCAGAAGACTTTTAACTGATTTTTCTATACTCTACCGTTCTGAGATCATAATAATCGTTATAGAAATGCTGATAAGTAACAATTAAAATAATGAAAAAGAAATAACTTAACATTGATATTGTTATTTTAATGTTATTTTTAAAAAATAAACCAGAAAGGAAACAAACTGGAAACTAGAAATAAGTGTGCGTATATATATATATATATATATATATATATATATATGTTGATATTAATTCAGATTGAAACACAAAGAGACATTTTACGGGTCGTAGTAGACGGAGTGAAATAAGAATCAGGAGAGCGTCCTGTGACGTCCGTCCGCTCTGAAGAGCACTTATCGTAAAACACGGTCGGCCGACGCACGGCTCCAGCTTAACGAATCGAATAAAGAACGGAAGGAACGACCTCCAAGACCCACTGTGCGAATGAAACGTGCACGCGGAACAGGCGCACCGGTACGTCCATTCAATGGATTCCGGGCCACCACCCGACCGCTTACCGAAAATAACAATAGCGGCGTCCAGGGATAGTGGACGCTCTGACGTCTGGAGTGGTGCCGTGCGTCACGGGGGCGCGGGACGCCGCAGGTCGACTTTTCTCTTTCATTACGATCATCACAATATTTTATCAGAAACGTACGGTGACACACAGTGTCTTGTATCGAAAATAAAGCCGGAGTGAAGTCGACTTTATACGGAGCGGAATTGATGGAAAATCGAAACGCGTGCTCGGATTCGATTAGGATGTAATCGAAGTTTGTTCGATTTTATGTTCATTGCGAATCGTGTATCGGATCCGTGATTTTATGATTTCTGCATTTCATTCTTTTAAAAACCTATTTAAAATGTTGAGTGAACAAAATATATAACAAGTGTAACAACTAGGAAGTGGCACTTACTCTAGCATGGTATAACATTATTTTAAATGCATCCATCACGAATGGATTTTACTGTGCTTTAGCGCACTGAAGATGATGGAACCGTCCATCGAGATTCACATAAGAAGCAATCACAAAATAAGTATTGCACATTTTTGATAAGAAACGACTTTTTTCTGATATAAAAAATTTTAATTGTTGATTTTTGATTAATTTGATTGGTTGCTTGAGCACACTTCGATAGCGATTGTATTGGATCAGTGCAAAAGTTCGTATACGATTTGAAATTGAAACTCAGGCAATTATTTTTCAAAGAAAACGCTTTCGTTAATCAATATATATCCACCATCGTTTTCAACAATCATTTTTCAACTCTCAGGCACCTGCTCGATTCCTCATCCGTAAAAGCTGAGCGGTTTTTCGGCAAAAAACATGATGAGATGGTTTTTGACGGCCTCCACGGTGTCAAGATTTTACCGTTTAACTATTTAGCAGCGACCGGAACGAATGATAATCCGAACATTGTGTTTTCTTATGTTAATTTTTATGAAATGTTTCAATGAGATTTTAAGACTTACATTTCACACCGATTCCCTGTGTGTATAATTTGTTAATTTCTGTTAATGGTAAGGGGAAAGAATGTTATCGAGTGGACACGAAGCCCCACTCCACGGATTGATTAGAGCGAGCAGAGAGTTAGCAATCTTATGAAAATCTATGAAGATCTTCTTATGAAAATATTTAACAAACGTTCATTTTTATTTATCAGACTATTGTATTCTCTGTATTCCATAGATTAAAATACACATAACTGGTTCGAAACAATCGATAACTTAAACAATTCCATACGAAACTATTTGGCACTACATAAGAAGTGATTCGTTTTTTTGCAGTTACTGAATCTACATTTGTGACAATTAACCGTTTATATAATCAGCCGGTATGATATAAATGAAACGGTAATGTAAACGTCGACGGCTGATCACCGATTCGTTAAAAATATAATCCAGCGTTCTGCATAAGAAAATTTATACTTCAGAGACACGGGTACGGAATTACGGGACACTCGTGCACAAATCAGTTCGTACAATAAATATTCCCGAATGGGGTGTGAATCCTGTAACATAATATACACATTTAGTGACGACGACGTGCGATACACACACATACATTCAAGAATACATACAGAGAATGAAAAAAAACAACAACATGGTGTTCGTGATAGCGAAACTTTCTTGAACGGCGTCCATTATTGGACAATCCCTCGCAAAAATACACGCCACAATACATGATCCCCAACTACACGTCCAGAGGGAATTGTATGCGATCCCGGATCGTCAATCCACACACACACACACACACATAACTATATATATATATATATATATATATATATATATATATATATATGTGTCGGTGTGTGTGTTGTTTGTTTTATTCGCCGGTTTCGGATTATTCTATTAGCGTTAACGAAGCCTATATTTGTTTCGATTCGTTCGATTTGATTCGAGTGTTTGTTGTAAGATGATATTAATATCGGATGTCTCTCATCGGGTGTTATTTATGAAACGATTCTTCTTATATAGACATATACAGATGTTCCGGAAATCTCGCGGTGCGTTGTACGATAGAAAAATGTAAAACTTATAATCTCTTTACGGTGTGTTCGCATTTAAATAAATGTGCAGAATACACAAGAAATTCCAGTAAGGGCGCGCTCTTTTTAATCAAGAACAGGTAACGACTCAACGTTGCACAATTTGTACTAGACATCTTAGGGAAGAAAATGTGAGATTATATTTTTACACTTGATTTTTCACTTGAGTTTATCATATGAGATGATGACGGAAGAATGAAAGAAAAAAAAAACAATGAAAACCGAAAATATGTAGCAACAGTCAAATAGAAACCGATTTGAAAATACAAGATGTTCCCAATAAGGACGAACTTTTTCAATTTGAAATAAATCACATTCAATTTGAAATAAAACACAGGGTTTGCACTGAAATGTCAAGTTTCTTTATTGTTAATAATAATTTAGGGTATTCTACTTATAAATAAAAAAATGATGTCCTGTAAGTGACTACCGCATGTACTGATCCTTATTATTGATATTTTTTGATTGTTGTTCACATGAATTTGGACTGAAAATCGTTTTCAGTGCATCCACCGATAAAAATCAATCAGTCAAAGTTAATCAATTATTGAACGTTATTAGTTGTTTTGACGATTGAGTGAAAAGTTAATTTATAAAAATAGATACAGACATAGTGCTAAGACTAGTACATAATTTTGTAATCGCAGGATAAAAATGTATAAAGTAATCTAAGCCTAGAATACTTGGACGACAGCAATAAATACCTTGAGAAATATTATGTGTCAAATTAAATCTGTCCTTGTATTGAATCAATATAACTCTGTTTTAAATTAAAATATATTCTTGTTGTTCCGGGATTTCGAAGTATCAACCTCAACATTTAAAAACACTACATATCTTGGCCAAGAAGTTGGTCTAGCCTCACATAACAGTAGTAAAAACGATGGTGTCCGCAAGGAAGCATATTAGGCAATGTATACTTTTCGGATTCCAGTCGAAAGAAAGTGCTGCCGAATCTTGAAGAATATTTTGTTCAGCTTTAGTGGGAGATGTTGTGATGCATAAAACTGGCAAAAGATACTAAAACTGTTGAAGAAGTTCGAAAAGGCATATCAAATTCATCGACTGAAAGCTTCCATCTTTCTTTCAATAAGGGAGTCGTCAATTGCCCGACAAAAGGTGCAAAGTTATATAAAATGATGGGGGATATTTTGAGGATTGAAATACATTCCATTTCCCCATAAACAAAAATTCATTTTCTATATAAAACATAGAATTTATTTGCACATCTTATATTTACTTTTACTACCAACGAACTAAACTGAAAATATGTACTAAATATGTATGAAAAAAAATATACTTTTCACATTCCAGTTGAATTGAGAATGTCTTGTTCAGCTTTGGAGGGAGATGTGACGAATAAAACATACAAAAAATGATAAAGCGGTGAAATATGTCCAAAAATACATCAACTAATTCATATACTCAAAGTTGCCATCTCTTTTTAGACAAGTGATTCATCAGTTACCCGGCAGATAGAGAAAATTATACAAAATAACGAGGAATAACCTGAGGATTGATATGTATTCAATTTTTCTATAAATAAATATTTCTTTTCCACAAAAAGACACCGGATTAATTTCTACATTTAATAGATATAAAAAAAAATTCGCTTACCTTATCTCGACTGATCATTCTTCAGCAAATTTTTCACCAATTCTTCAAAACGCACACAATACTTCAAACACTTTACTATAAACTTAAAATAATTGCTAGACAATCGGTATGCTGTCGTCTGTCTGTCCAGTGAATACATGTCTTCTTGTATAATTATATAACTGGCTTTATATTCTGTACTGTACGAACGATGAGAATTAAAATATTACAAGCATGAAAGTATAAATAGATGATTACATAAATGCTTATACAGAATACCGACTGACTGACTAATAAATGTTTTGTGTTTGACCCTGAAATAGAACGATTTAGTTTCAAAAATTATGCACTAGATTTATTACTCGATAAAATATATTTATTGAACAAAATCAAAAAAAAAAAAGAAATAATATACCTGAAAAATGTATCTTTATGGCACACTTGTAGAATATATATTTATTGTTCGTTTAATATGTTTGAGGTTCGATTTCTAAAAAGAAAAGAAAAAAACCAATAAGTTTATTTGTCAGTAAGAGAGCGAATCAAAGTTATTCAATGTATATTTTTTTATTCAATCTATAAATACTCTGTTATCGACAGATTGGTCATTTTTAGAAAATAATTATTTATTCTCACACAGTCTGCGAAAAGATCCGTGATCAAGTCATTCAATAATTGATTGTAAATCGTTTATGATTTCTTCAGAAATTCGATTTTTCCAGGAGTCATTGATTATCTCTCTCGATGACTAGAACAACGTCAATTGTTGTTTTTTTTTTACAAAAAGCTGTACATTTATTCAAATCACATTTTTTTTACAATATCGATAACAAAAACGAAATATGCATTTAACAATTATATACACAACACGTCCAGTAGATGAGAGTTCCAAAGCAATAAGTAGAAGTAGAAGTTGTTTTAGTAGTGGTCGCACTTGTAGGTCTCGACAGGTGTAAATAATTAATATGTGTACATTTTCATCTGGAAATAAAGCAACAATCACATTCATGGATACTCCTGACATATTTGAAGAAAGGAAACCTAATCGGATCGTTTCTTAGTGCTCACAAATCTCAATTTCATTAGATCAGAGAATCAGTTGAGAATTTTTCCCTCTTTCATTCTGCAGATCTATATTTTTTATCATTTTTAAAAACGACAGGTTTATTTACTTCTTCAATTTTTAAAAAAGAGATGCATTGAAATTTTCATACTTTTTTATACTTTGTTACTCTTTTGATAAAGTAAATACTTCACACACTTCCTAACTGTCTTTCAAAATTCTGTTACATATTCAACCTTTAACTAGATTCAAAATATTATACAGTACAATTTTGATTTAGAAAATTACCGAAGTGAATTCTAATTCAGATAGATAGAAACGTAAATAATTTATTATTAAAAAAATGCTCATTCAAAACTAACCTTTCATCTTCTAGATGAACTAAAGAGGATCGACACGAATTTTTCGTAGCATTTTTCTGGAAACAAGCATAGACAAATCATTAAGGAACATCATAGTACATTTTTTATTATTTAAATAAGAATATTTTTCTTCTCATACTTTTTAGCTCTTAACCATACGTGATGAGTATTAAGCAGATGTTATCTTGCATGTCTTCTTCATTTAGGATCAGCTGCTTGACAATTTAACTCCCGAATTTACACGCTGTAGTCCTAGAGTCACGTGAAATTAAACCGAAAGTAAAGCAGCATATAATAGTTCTCCGTTTTATCAATGGAGGTGATCGTTGTTAATATTTCAACAACACTTAAATTGTGTTTTTTTTTATTATTATTTTGTCAATCCGGGATTTAAATTGTCAAACCTCGTATGTCTGTTTTCCCCGGAAAGTAGACATCCAGATGATCCTAAAGGAAGAAGACCCCTAGAAATACATACCAACAGGATCACATGTAAAAAATATTATTGTCATAGAATACGAATCTCTTGTAAAGCCATGCAATGCTATTTGTTCAAAACACTTCCTTCAGTGTCGAAAACGAATACCATTAACGGTCGAAAATGATTCTACACAAATGTTTGTCTTTGTAGAAGAAAAAAATATTTGAAAATGAGTCGGCGCGAGCTCAAAAAAACTCACGGTGAACCAAACGTACAGCCGAATGTAGAGACGCCGTCACGTTTTATACTTAACACACTGAAACCGAGCGTGAAAAAACGTCTCTATTCTCGTCCGTCCCGCCGTTTATCAAACATGGCGACTTGTGTTGTTTACGTGCCGCCCCGGAAAAAAAACCGTCACGAACTGTAAAAATTTAATTCGGGCCCGACGAAGATAATTCAATTAAAATTATAATTAACGACGTTCTTTTTCACGGGTCGACGCGGCGGCTTAATTAAACAAGAAAGAGTGTACGGTGTGTGCGTGTGCGTGTGTGCGTGATAGATAGAGAGGAAGAGAAAGAGTGCGAAGAGACCCTCCTGCGTGGACAGTGTATCGAGTTGAGTACACATTACACGAATCATAAATCTCGACGGAAGACTCACCGCAACACACTCCGTCCCACTGACACGAGCTCACTAACATTTCGTCGTGCAGATATTGTTCCCGTGCTGCTGCTCATCGCCGTCTTCGTCCTCTTCGCGCAGTGCGGGCGGCGACGTCGGGCGTCGCGACGCCTTCAGTCACACTCGCTCCTCGCCGGCCGCGGGGCCTGCCGTCGATCGGAAGTACTGCTGGCGCCGGAAACAAACACCACGTACGAGATATCAATACGGGCGCCACGGTCGGAGGGCGCGCGCCGAGACACTTTATTGCGTGACGATTGACCGCAAACGGCGTCCGGGACGATCCGATCCCATCGGATCGGATCGACACTGATTGGTTTCACAAACGCGTACGCGTTTGACGGCGCGGTTGGGTCGGTCGTCGAATTGTAATTGGCGTCGGATGAATCGATTTCGATTCTTTTTCGATCTAACACAAACACACACACACATACACATACAGCCACAGAGACACATTTGACAGATGCGATGCGACAACTCTTCAACGAACAACAAACTAAATAAACAAGAGTTCGCTTGTTTTAGACAACTAATCAAAGCTTGCTATGATTCCAGCGTAGGATTTAAACTACCCAAGGCAGCAAATTTTTATTGGCGACAAATTTTGAAAAGCTGGAAATTTTATTTTCAATCATAATTTCGATTTACAACTCAAATGTGAAATGAAAAATTAAATTTAAAAATGTTTGTTTTAGAATTTTGCTTAGGGGTGGGGTCGCTTAATTTGATAGGTGCACCAAAGGCGACACCTAGTGTAAATCCGGCTCTGTATGATTCTAATATTTATGTAACTATTCATACATCATACTTTAGTATAATATAATCGAGAAATATTTCTCTCTCTCTCTCTCTTATTATATATATATATATACATATATATATATATATACATGTATGTATGTATGTGTAGAGAGAGACAGAAAGAGATCTGTTCAATTTTAATTACTAATAGATTACCATTACCGTTAATATAAAATATTTTAATTATCAACACCATTACTTTTTAATTAACTGTATAATAAAAAACAGTTGCATGACCATTACTAATAATTATGATGTTTTATACAATTACATTTACTAAGAGCCCAAACCACAATAATACGTCTATCCACTCTTTTCTCAACAAGTCTATTTAAATATAATACCCTACTTTCGCCTTGTTTCACAATGAAAAAAAAACATTTTTCTGTGCATTGACTGTACTTCGTTATGCTTACAAACTTGAACAAAAAAATAATTACATATCAATTAAAAAATAAACACATTCAAAATACCGCAGAGATCAAAATTGCATGTCTAACTGCAACAGAAAGAAAAGAGGACGTCTAGCACAATAAAACTATGGATTTAATTGTTTCATCATTTAATCGGAGGTGAAGTGACAAAATAAACAATCTAGTTATTATTATGCATTACGGATTCATCGATTCAAAGCGTCCATCGTTTTTTTTTGGCAGGATATTCATCAGTTACCCGACAGATAAGGAAAAAATATATTAAACAATAGACGAAGTCTTGAGGATTGAAATGTATTCAATTATTTTCCATAAAACAGGAGCACCGAATTAATTTCTACACCTAACGAAATTTAAAATTATTGAAAACTGATATCATCTCTCAGATTTATCAACAATTTCACCAACTTCTGTTATACTAATTTTTTCAATAACTTTCTGTTTTGAAGATACTGACATCTACACTGAAATTTCAGTAAACAACAATCAATTGACATGATTTATGCTTCATTTAACATTTTCGACTGGAATATTATTACAACTTCTGGAATAGAAAACCTGGTATATCTCTCTATCAATAAAAAATAATCGAAAGCTTGTTAAGCAAAGCTATAACACAAAATAATGAAATATATTTTGAAGATTGAAATTATTCCACTTTTATGTAAATAAACATCAGTTTTTTATAAAGAAAGGCATCGAATTATTTTGTACACATAGAAAATGTTTGCAATATTTTAAACGATTCGAACTAGTTCAACTAACTTCGACTACATCCATGCTCGTTTCATAAATATATAACAAGAAAATAAACGTTCGATTTTTAAAACGAAAAAAGAACAATGAAACACCACAGCTAGAGAAAAGCTCTGTTAGTGTTCTGACCTTACGTACCGAAACCGTGGTGGCCGTACACGAATTAGCTCGCGGACGAAACATCATCGCCCTCCACTTTCGTCTCACCTGCGCCACGACCTGCAACAAGGGAACCCCGTAAACACAATCGACGTATGATTTCAATACAAGGTCCGGCAGACGGTTCCGAACGATTCCATTAACGCGACCGGAAACGTCAGCGTCCCGCCCACTGTTCTAGAAACTTATCGGACTTTGAGCGATTTTCAGTGTAAGCTGCGCGTACAAATCCCCTGTTTGTTTCCATCGTCCGATCCTTTTTTCCATACTTTAGATGGTTTCGATTCGGCGACACAAGAACGGTTTTAGATTAATTATACCGGTTGAATGTCGGTCTGTACAATCGAAATACGGTTCGAGTTATTAATAAAAGATGAAGTTATGACGTTTCGATGTGAAGAGAACGATCGGATATTCTGTACACAATCGATGTACAATTATATGTTTGCGCTTGACGATTTTTATAAAGCGCATTAATAATTCATCGCGATGAGAAAATCTATTCGTACGCAGAATAACAATACGGTTTCGTTAATTATTTATAGAAAATCAATAGTGAAACGGGTATTAATAATACATTACAGCGTTCTCGGTACGAAATTATAAAACCAAACGGACGAACACAAAGAAATCTTACCTCTCCGTTGCAGAAACAGAATAATGTGGCGACGCAGAGACCCTGCACAGAAAAAGAAACATGTATCGAATTGTATTCATTCGGTGCGTTTCGATTATATACATGATATTCTATAATGAAAACATATATAGACATAAATTTATGAAACAGGTCTATCAATGCTATTACGTTTCGTTAAAAATGATTACAATTATCTCTATTACAATTCTATTCACCTAGTTGTTTATAATATGATGTTTCTGTGTCAAATTGAAAAGGTTAAGTCATAAATTTTTGATGCTAGTTAACAATACGATGCTTTGTTTATACATATACATATTTTTTTCTTTTAAAACTGTCCGTGAAAACTATACTAGGTCATAATACAAAAAGTTTAGTGCTGTAGAGTTAGTGGATGTTATAAAATAGTTTATTGTATACATGTAGGTTCTTTTATTGTCTTACTGTGAGAAATAGCGACGTAAGGTGAACTTGTATAAAAATATTTAGAAAAATTCTCGACTTGCAAGGATATTTCTGTTTTATTTAAAAAAAAATATTCTTATTTCTTAAAAATATTCTTATTGAAAAAGCATACAAACTACAGATTTATTTCAAATAACCTGTTTTCTTTTCTGTATTATGAACTCTATTATTTTTACCAACGTATCGTTAATATTTGCCAGAAATATTTTTAAGTGAAATTTGAATAATTTCGAATTTTTAACAGATACATACATATATATATATATATATATATAATGAAATTCATTTCCAAGAAAATGTTTACGAAATCCATCAAAGAAAAATCGAGAAAAATAATTACAACAAGAAAATAGGTATATGAAATTCAAATTGAAACAATTTCAATTGAATCCAAACACAATTCCATCATTTATAAAGTCATAACGTATATATATATATATATATATATATATATATATATATATATATATATATATATGTGTGTGTGTGTATGTGTGCCTGTGTGTATGTACATATATTTGAGTTCATCATCGTTTCTGTTGTTCACAAAAGACTGTATGTAATACCAATGTATATGATCTGTCTATTACGATAAATTAAATGAACTGTTAAATTGAAAACTGTTTATATATATATATATATATATATATATATATATATATATATATATATATATGATTGTGTGTCTATATTCAATATTATTGTTGTGGGATTTATGTGGTAAGAAATGAAAGACGTTTTAAAACCGTTTTAAAAATTAAATTTTCTCTTTACAGAATTATTATACTGGTTTATATTCCTGTGTACATATATATATATATATATATATATATATATATATATATATATATATATATATATATATATATATATATATATATATGTACATATCACTAATTGATTTTAACCATAATAGGATTTTTAAATTCTATCGAAAGCTTTTATAAGAAAACTGAAAGCATGAGTATTATAAAAAAAAGTATTTTATATTCAATAAAAGTTATTATTTCAGATTGGTTCAAATATCATTCGTTTAAACATTTTGAAATGTTTGAAAATGACGAAAAATTGAATAATAACTGCTTAAAATATTTACCTTCCATGTAGTATATATGTATATATATATATATATATAGGTGATTCAATTTAGCCTTTTACATAGAAGAGCTAAAAGGAGGCGCAGACGTTAAGAAAATTCATGATATTCAGTATTTTAATTCAATTCAATTCTAAAATACAATTAAACTAAAATACTAAATGAGGGATAAAATGATGTTATTTAAATTTTTGCGTTGTTTTTAATTCTTTTGTGTGGTACCCTAAGTTGAATCACCCTAAATATGATGTGTGGCAATTGAATAACGAGATTTTCTTTATAAATATTTTATTAAACTGTAACATTTGAAAACACTATTTATCTTGGCCAAACAGTTAGCATAACCTCATAAAACAGTAGTGGACACGATGGCGTCCGAAAAGCACCATATTAAGCTTCGCATACTTTTCGCATTCCAGTTGAAAAAAATGCGGCCTAGGCCGCAGGAATGATTTAAGTTGTGTCACTCATAACTCTGTACTTAAACATTTAGAGTCATTTTATGATTTTGAAGTGTCAAGTTTAAATATTTAAAAACAAAATATAAAACAACACAATTGATGTAATTTCACAAAACAGTAATGAAGACAATGGCGTCCGAAATCCAGTACATTGGTAATTCCATACTTTTCGTGTTTTAACTAAAAAAAGGGCTACCGAAGCAGCGAAAATGAATTGTTCAACTTTAGAGGAAGGTATTGTGATGTATAAAACTTAAAGAAAGTGGCAAAATAGCGAAACAGGTCCGAAAACGCATTACAACTTCATCGACCTGTAGCTATCATCTTTTTTCGACAAGGAATTCGTTAGTTACCCGACAGATGGAGAAGAGTTATATAAAATAATTGGATATATCATGTGGATTGAAATATATTCAATTTTTCTGTCAACATTCGTTTTCTATAAAAATAAGGTACGGAATTAATTTGTACTCCTGATAAAATTTAACCATATGCTTTAATATTCAGACTTATCTTGATTGTCTTCAGAGAAGGTCACCTATCGAGCAGTTATATTTTTATTATTTTTTAAAAAAAGTTAATCGTTAAACGCCTTTATATGTAAACGGCCAAAACTGCCTTGTCGTTAAAATCATTTCAATGTTCAACAGAATTTTTGCTTGAAATTTGTAGAGTAAGCTTTATAAAATTTAAAACATTAAACACATGCGCACACACATATGCAAATGTCTAAATGCTCTTCGCTATAAAAACAAATTGACTTTTATAAAAGTGATTAATGTACAAAAAGGTAATTTTCTCTCTCTCTCTCTGCGAGCGTTTTCGCACAGATGTATACATCTATCCGAGTGTGTGTATGTATGTTTGTGTTTACACTCACGGAACGTACAAGAACGCACATATAAAAAAACCCCCGAAAGTAGAGGAAACCGTAAAACAGTCGTCGTGGACGTACTTAACGTCCTTTCTTTTTTTATGACATTCTTTAACGTTCGTTCTTGAAAAAAAGAACTCGCTCAGACACACACACACACATATCGCCGTTTAGAAAATTTCTATTTTCCTTACGGCAGAAACGAATTGAATAATTAAACAGGCACTCGTTTCGAGCAACTTCAAAAGCAGCTACACGCTAATTTATTATTATTATTTTTATCTTCGTGTAATAAACGTAACGAAAATGAAACAATATTTTAAATTAATGTTAATAATAGATGAGAGACGACAGGAAGATCGGGAGTGTTTCGTACTGACAGTGTCTATTTTTATGTCTACGGAACAGTGAGGAGGAGTTATGTGACGTTTACGGTGTTCAATTATGAACGGAATCAACAGGTCAGGTACGTTTCGGACATGTTTTCGAAAAAAACAAGTTTGATAACACTTTCAATAACAGGCAATATCGAAACGGTACATACGAGGGTAGAGTCATAAGTAGCAGTATTTGAAAAGAACACACATTTTTTTGAGCAGTCTCTTTTATTTTTCAAGGCAATCCCCTTTTAGCACGATGCACTAAGTCCAACGTTTATCAATTTTTTTATCTCTTTTGACTAGTATGGATTGTCATACTCCTCAAAACAGACATTTACAGCAGCGTTAACATCAGCGTTTGATATCAGCGATCCCATCTCTTCTCAAACACGGGTAATTATCACTCTACCCTTATAAACAAGAGTGATAGGGAAAAGTCTCTTTATTTACTTAGCAAACAGACGATCATTAAAAAATCATCAATATTTACATATTTGAAATTACAACGATCAATACTTTTTATTAATAATGTATAAAGTTTTAATATATTTCCTTGTACTTGTAAAAAAATAATCATTTGAAATTATTTTAGCTGATAAAAATAAAAGTAAGGAAATTTAATGTGAAGATATGATCAATGTCGACTTAAAAATATGTTAGACAAATATGCTACTTATAACGCGTTAAACAGAAACAGATAATACTAGACATGATAATAAAAATATTTAATGTGCAATAAATAATCTTTTTTTAATAATGATATTTATGAAATCAATGCTCTTATAGTAAATAAATATATTATTTTCTGTCTTCTAAGTAAATCTTAAATAAAATATATAATTGTAAATAAAATTATGATAATAAATTAAGATTTACTCACAATACAGTTCTGACAGTATGGTTAACATTTGTAAAAATGAATTCTTTTCCAACCCGCAAACCACAAACATTTTTTTGTAATATTATAGCTTTAAACAAAAGTAGAAAATATCAATAAAACTGTATATAAATAGATGCATTAATTGCAAGTATAACTTTTTTAATTAATTTAATTATTTAAGTTAAATAACAAATATTGAAAAACAATTGATTATATTGTTTGACAGCCAACTGATTAATAAAAAAGAGAACGAGCATGTATTTCGAAACGTGTTGAATAAAAATAGAAGACATTAATCGAGTACTATCTTAGTGTGTGTTATAATAATTATCATTTTTAATTATTAGATTGATTTTGGAAATAATTTTTCTATTTATATATATATATATATATATATATATATATATATACAACGAAAATATTACAAGAATAATTTCAATTTACAAAAAAACACATTTAAAGTTGTGTTTTAAAACAAAAGTATACTAATCAAAAAAGAGAACGAGAATGCAATTCAAAATGTGTTAAACAAATGTAGAAAAAAATCAACAAAACTGAATTTAAATACAGGTGTAATTGTAACAATAACGTTTTCTTTAATAAAGATAGTTATTGAATTGAATTTTCTTAATAGTTATGTGGCTAATAGTTGTTGAATTAAAAGTTTTTTTTTACATTCGAAGTGAAATTGTTAGATTTAATGTTATTAATAAACAAAAGAATATTTTAACATATAATCCATTATATTATTTGATAGTAGATTGAGTGAAATGAAAAGAGAACGAGCATATATCTCGGAACATGTTAAATAGAAATAAAAAAAATGTTAGTAGAAATCTATTCATATAACAGTGTTAATTGTAAAAATGTTTTTAATTATTAGAGTGATTATTGAAATAAACCTTTCATTTTTATTATAATATATATATATATATATATATATATATATATATATATACATAATTATTGCAATGAAATTTTTAATTTACAGAAAACTTTTAAAATTTATTAAAAATTTAATGTTTGTTTCTTGCGATGAAAGTATACTAATCAATATGAAAAAAGAGAACGAGTATGCAGTTGTAAATGTATTAAACAAAAATAAAACACATCAAGCCGATTACAATTAAATATTAATTATTCAAATTTATAACAATTAATGTTTTGTTTTTCTAACAAAGTGACATTTCAAATGGTTGCAATATACGTAGATTCTAAAATTTTATCGTTTTACAAAATATATACGGAAGTTGTAGTTATTTGATGGTAATATATGAAAATCAATTATTATTTAACAAGTGCTTGATGAGTTTTTAACGGCAATATGAAATGTGAATAAATTATAAACGAAAAAATGTTTAGTGTGAAAAGTGTTTACAGAAATGGACATATTCATGGTAGTATTCATTTTTAAATTTCTAATCTGCAACAATTAGAATTTTACATATTAATTAAAACATTTTCTGAAGAGTCGTTCAATGATAACGGAACGAGAAAAATTATTTTACTTTTAATTACGGAATGAAGAAATTTCAATGGACATTTTTGTAATATGAAATAATAAGGAAACAAAATAGAGATGAAACGATTTGATGAAAACGCGTGGAACAGAAATAAAGAAACGTAGCAGGCTTTTTTTAAATTAAGGTATGTACGCTATTTCATAACCTAAAAAATATTGCTTTCCTCTAAAGATAATCCCAGATTAATATATCAAAACGTACATAAATAGAAATTTAATAATATTTTTATAATGCAAGCTAGTACCATTCAGGTTTTTATACATGAGTGATTTATTAAAAATGTCTGCGTTTCATCAACAAATGAAACCATTACAAAATGTAATCGAAATTTTGTCCCATGAGTGAGATACTTTAGTTTTAAATTATTAATACTATTATATATATATATATATATATATATATATATATATATATATATATATATATATATATATATATATATATATATATAGGATAGCATCTTCATAGAAACATAAAACAATTTAGTTTCACCAAGAATACCTGAATAGATATCTTTTAATAAAAGTTGCACAGATTCTCTGGAGACATGTGTATACTATATACATATATCTATGTGTAAATATAACTTTCATATTTGTGTGTGTGTTTTTCAAAGCGTCTGTGTTTTCTCGACCGACACAGCATCTGTGTCTTGTGAGATCTCGGTTCGAGTGCACCATGTCGTCCATCCCATATGTGTGAGAATATGGAAGGCTTTCGAAACAACACTAACAGATGTCAAATTGAGATGACGACGTCTCGAATCGAAACAATATGTCCATTGTGTCCTCACAACGTTTTCTTTATAGTGTTGTTTTTTGTCCGAGTCCAACTTCGAACGGTCGTGGATGACTGTTCTTATGTATTCTTCGATTAGGAATAAGTATAAATATTTTCTGTCTGCCGTTGTCTGTTTGACATTACTTTTACAAGTGAGATGTTATCGTAATGTTTGTTTACAAATATAAATCTCGTTTTATATCTATTATCGTTTGGTTTTCTCTTTGAATTGAAATCTAGCGTGGGAAAAGTATCACTAAAGAACTATTTGACTCTCTTTCAAATTCAATTATTTTTTCATCTTAGAAATCGCGGACCTTTCTGTTCAATTAAAGTTTTGTACATAACCTCGTGATAAATAAAATAACATCTTGATAAATATTCATCAACCCTCAACAATCTCGTAACCGTCTCATACGTTTTTAAAATATGATATGAACTATATTTCATCATAAAACGTTCTTCCGATAATTTATGATACTTGAACAATTCATGCATGATTACAAATTTCCGAGCCATTAGTATGTAAATATTTTCAATTTGTATTCATAAACAGTGCACCGGAGTTATTATTACGGATCAGTAAGTATTATTGTAATCTTTTGACAGTGAAATATGATAATAGAACACAAAAACCAATTAAACACTGAAATTTGTGCTCGGCCATGACTATTACGCTCTTGTTGGTTTTTCATAGAAAGGAATTATATAGAACAGTCGGCACTATAATAGTTTATAGTCGAGCACATAAACGAACGGGCATAAAAAGACATTTGGAACTTAAAACTACCAATAAAATACAATTATTGATCTAAATAATTTTCTCTGAATTCTAACAAATTGCCGTAAAAGGAAAAGAGACTGATTGACCGGCACCGTTGTTTTATCTTTATCTGATTTTAATTATTTGTATATGCGTTTAAATCCTTATACCATATAATATACATAACACATAAAAGCAATGACGTCTTAAGTTTCAGATCCAATACACGTTTTTCTCTTTGTGGATATAAAAAAGCATAATTGCTCGAAAATACGGCTCATCATTCTCAACAGTAAAGTAATAGGCCTAGAGCAGATTATTGTTGAAAGAAATATCACCAATTTCTCGAAAAAAAAAAACAAAACATCACAGCAATCTGTTACTGCAATCTTTTGGACTAATTTAAGGCTAAAATCAAAGAATGAATATTGCAATGAAGAAAAAAATAATGCTCTTTAAGCGGATTCAACTAGAATCGCAGGATAAACAACGGATGAACTCGACTTTTAATTGAGTTCCCGTCTTGTATTCATCAGATTTGATACCGTTCGAAATTTTTCTCTTTCCTAACCTTGTGAAATGTCCAACAGAAATTTAAAACAAACGTGGAGGTCATCTTTGAAGTAGATACCTATTTTGGATAAATTGAAAGAAGATCGACCTATTCTAATGGTATAAATGTATTAAAATATCGCTGAAATAAATACATTAGGCTTGAAGAGAACTACATTGAAAAATAAAATGGCTTTCGTTTTATTATATCCGTTTCCTAGATCTTTTCTAACACAACTTGTACAATCGATAACAGCACGATTAACCATCCATTTACTTATTAATTAACTTCAATTAATTATTAATTAACTTCAAATTTATAGTATAGAGAAATAAAAACACTAGCTACAATTTTTTTCTTAAAATTCGATGAGTCTGCGCGTGGTTTGATCTCATAACAATGGCGTTATGTGATTTTAATTCTTGTACATATAACGTGTAGGCTGTTTCCCCTGTATTTTACATAGTCGAAGGTTTTATACCGTTCGAATTTAATCAGAGTCCGGTTCAACAGTACATCAATGTTTTACATATATGATATCTAATTATATTATAAAATAATGATCTCCAACCCTCTCCCTGTCTATATATATATATATATATATATATAAATATGTATATATATATATGTATATATATACATGCATATGTGTGTATCAAAAAGGCCGAGTTGTATAAAGAGCTAGTATAGCAGTACATGTTTGTTTATGAATAAATGCTAATCATTTTTTTAATTAAATCCAGAATAACTGCGTCCGTGTTATCTTCACCGTTTCCGGTGAGATCCGGCAACGTTGCTATGTATGTGTGTGTGTGTTTTTATATGAGAAACATGTTTATGTTGATTGTAAAATTATATTAGATGCAGCGACTGAGTTTCAAACGAATCGGAGAATAAATAAAAAAGATAATAAAATAAATAAACGGAACGGTACGTTGGTGTGTTCGAGTGACGTGCTGTGCGAGGGTTGTTGAAAAATTCGTGGAAAGGTTGAACATAATGTTGAATTTGTGATGTATTATTTTTATTTGGATTAGTTCTCGAAGTACTCTTTTTTTAAATTATATGTCTTGTCCTTAAGGTTACTATTCTTTCTTTTCCTTTTTTTTACTATCTGTTTCGTCTTTTGACATCTTCGGATGGATGTTCGGTGGTGTATCGACCTGAATATGTCGAATCGGTAGTGGAAAGAAAAGAAAGAATAGTATCCTTAAGGATAAGAAAGAGTGAAAATGTTTCATTCCACCTTCGTAATATTTCTGATTAGAATAAATCAGTTGAATGACAGAGGTTCATTACTAATTGTTTATTTTATCAATTACATAGAGTTAATCCAACAATTTTTTCTATAAAAACATGAAATGTGATTAGAATTTTCATATATTCTATGATATCTAAAAAAACACATTCTCCTACCGTATATCGTTTCAATCTTGGCAACATTTTTAAATGGATTTTAAAAAAATAAAATGGGCATTATTTCACCGTAAAATTTTATCGACATTTCGCGGATTTTATGTCGAAAACTGATGTTTCTATAAACTTGCACGACTATATACATATATATATATACATGTATGTATGTATAAGAAGATTAAATGGTGCGCAATGAAAATCGTGATGGAGAGAACGTGCGGGCAAATGCTAACACTCGGTCATATTTTATAAATGAAACGAACGTACGTTCTGGAAAATTTATCCACATCTGTGTATGTGTGTATGTGTTCTGGTACTGTTGTTGTTGATGGCCGGCGAGCACGGAAACAGATAAGTCACGTCGAGGGTAGTCGTTTATACGAATCTGTCGGCTTGATTTCCGGAAACAGATCGCCGTATATTTTTTACAACACTTATTAAAGCCACGGACTGGAGTTTGTGTATGTCGTTGACGGATGTACGAATGTATGATGATGTTTTTTTTATGACTTGATTTGATTGAAAGTGTCTAAAAATATCTGGTTTATCAATCAGATATTGGTTATAGAAAAAGGAATGTTTATACAGATAAAAGGATTTTTTTATTGGTTGTAAAGAAAGGTTACAGATAAAATAATTCATTGTTGAAATGAGGTATTTATCTCATGTTATAGTTGCGTTGATATGTGAGTCTGCGTATCCGGCAGATGGAGACAAGTTATATAAAATAATGTTTTTTCTTTGAGAATTGACATTATTCCATTTTTCCATAAATAAACATTGATGTTTTATAAAAAAAAGTACCGAATTAATTTTCAAACTTAATTTGTTCCTTTCTTTCTAAAAAAAAAACTGTACGAAATGCCTTTTTCAATCCTAAATTGAAGAATTCCCTGATCTCTTATAATTAATCAGAAATATTATCGGTTTTCAGTTGATTTTAAAAAGCAAATAGCTCTTTTTTCACATACGAATTCGTTTCTCAATCCACAAAACCACAAACAATTATTCTGATCGAAAATGTTCAATAAACGATTATTGATCGTTTTTGATTACTGCTTATATGCATTTAAAAAGCGATTATATCATCCTCCGAGCGTAAAGGTACAGAAAAATCTAAACAAACTACGATTTAAATATTACAACAATAGACAAGAGTATTATTTAAACTACAAATCTTTGTATATTGTATGACATATTCCTTTTCGACTAAAAATTTTATAAAAAAGAATATCTCCAGTGTTTGCTTTCTTTTTATAGCTATTTTTCAACAATAAATGATGCTTATCAAATATGCTATAGAGCATGAAGTTGTTTCCGGGCTAAATATTTTATGAGAGTTATTAAAATAGTACTTTATATATATACATATATATATATATATATATATATATATATATGTATGTATAATAAATGCATGTTTGTATTGTATGATACGACATTAAATCGAATACAAATATTAGTTCACACACACGGATCTCGGCTACGTCGTGACCGTTATCGTTCTCTGTAAAATAATTTCCTCCGGGGGTCACACCCGACATGCCGTCCCGCAAATGGTCGGACGTATACGTCGAGATTTACAGATTTTTCGTACATATTTTTTGTTCGATCGCCCGGAGTCATTCGACGAGGGTTGGACTTGTATGAGACTGAGAGGAGAATTTATTTAGATGCGATTCAATAGGTCGTAAATCGTCGATATTGACTCCGGTGTGATGCTTATCTTAATAGATTTTAGACCGCGGTGAACTGATCCTGAAAATATACCGTCGATACGGTCTTCGTCTATTTTCCTGTTCAAAACATTGGACTCCCATTGAAATTTCTGTCGAAGCTTCGATACAGTTTTGACGTTATTTCAAATATCTTAGATGGAAGCTCGTTCGATAGAATTTTTTGTCGAATGGAATAAATTTAGTGATTGTTTATGAAAAAGTCTCCGTACACTGAGAACTTACAACAAAAAACTTGAATTATTTTGCATTTTCATAAATAAATTTATGGAACTTATCAAAAATGTTCTATATTATCAATACTAATATTTTATTTAAAAAAATAGCACATTTAAATTTATTTATAAGAAAACAATAACGAGAATAAATTCGAAGCCGAATCATATGACAAAAATATCTCCGTACACTTTACTATAATTATTGTTATGGGTAGTAATTAACTCTCCCGTTCCGGTGCAGTAAACTCATCTGACAGAGGGTTTTTATTTGCAAGTATTCTTTCTGTTACTCACAGAACATTGATATTACTTGTTGTTATCACAACATTGATATTACTTGTTATCCTATATTATTCGGTACTATAATTAATGAATTTTAAAAAATAATGATAGAAGCTGAAAACATTGCTTCAATTCTCTCTTTTATTTCAAAAATATCTCAACCCGTTGTTCAATAAATGTCAGTTTACTGATTGTCAAAAGTTTTGCTGTGAGGAAGTAGAGTGATATGTTTAATTATAGAAGTGAATCAATTTAGGCTTCCATATAGAAATATTAAAAAAAAACAAAAATTAAAAATTTCCCTAGTCAAAAATGGTTACTAAATAGTTATTAATCATTTATTATTTTTTGTGAGATGATTTTATACATTTTTTACAGATCAGCTGCTCGATGAGATCAGAAAAGAAGCAAACAATTCAATTTCACAAATAAATTTTTTTTCACTCTCACAGATCATAAAAGTTTCCTGGTCAAAACTGTTTATTAAATTACTGATCATTGAAACTTTTTTTCTAAGATGATTTTTCACATTTTTCACAGACCAGCTGATCGATGAGATCAGAAAAGAAACAAATTGCTCTCAATCTAATTTCAGAAATGATTTTTTTCAACATCACAGATAAACAATTTCCTAGTCAAAAATGTTCACTAAATTATTATTAATCATTTATTATTTTTCTCAGATGATTTTATACATTTTTTACAGATCAGCTCGTCGATGAGATTAGGAAAGAAGCGAACAACACAAAATTTTTCTCAGATGCTTTTCTGGATTTCTCTGTATCTGGAATCGATATCGAAATGCATATGAAAAGGAATCAAAAATGATTAATAATTGAACATTTTTGATCGAAAAAAATTTGACTAAATTCATTTTCACAAATTATATTTTTTCAACTCACTAACTACAAACATTTTTCCTGATTAGAAACGTTTAATCAATCATCATCGATTAGAAAAAAAATGTAAGTTTTTGAAAAAAAGAATTCAATCACTGAAAATATCCTCCAGTTTTTATAAAACGATAGAAATGAAAATATTCATCTACGACCCTATATACGTTCACGAAAATAATAATAAAAAAAAAACAATATTTCACTCCTGGATAAAATCACTTATATAAATTTTAATGTAAACGCCGTCATTTCCAAGATACCAGCGGTCCATATCCTGAAAACCTTTCCCATTCAAACGGATATACAAGAGAAAAAAATCAATCTTAATAACAGAACACACTAATATGACACGTTTCCAAAATCGTTCTGTAGATATTTGCACTTGTGTACTGTTGTACAGATATGAAGACATTGTGTGAAAAATCGTTATGGCCGTTAAGCTCGTTTCTGTGTTACACAAGCAAGATGTTCGCGTTTTAACGCGATTCGTAATATTAAAAATATTGCCGTGTGATACACAAAAGAGATGTCATAAACAGATAAATCGTGCAAAAGTTTAAATACGTTTAGCACGGTATTATGTACGTTTATTTCTTTTATGATATATTTCATGGAACACTGAGCAAGTATAGTATTGATTATCTCTTATTAATAATATTAATATATATATATATATATATATATATATATATATATATATATACATACAGGATGAGAGTTGTATGTGAGAGTTCTTATGTTTTTGGGTTATGATTCTCGTCAAACCTAATAAAATGTTTTTATTTTCTAGAAATCCACCATGATAGATAAAAGACTACCACAAGAAATAAAGACACCCAGTCATTGTTACCATATGTGCGGTATACAGCGATTTAGAATTTTCCAATTTTCTAAATGTTATAAGATCTTTTATACACAAAGTTCGGATGGAATTGCAAGCCTCTATCGAGGATGTTTCAATTGCATCAAAGAGGAAAAAAGCATTCTGAACGTTCGGACACCGTAACGACACCGCAATTTATCCGACGGATTCAAAACTTTATCGATAATGATCCCGGAAAATCAATGGAAAGCGATCGCCAAACAATTTCAGAGAGGACTATCAGAACTTCGGTGCACGAGGACATCCAATATAAGTCGTATGCACTGAGGAGAGGACAATTCATGTCTACAAAGACGCAGGAAAACCGATTGATTTATGCCAAGCGGTTACTTAATAAGATAAAAAAAACTCTCACGAACATGGCATGCTTTGGTTCTTCTCTGATGAGGAAAATTTCAACCAAAACCAAAAGTCTAACAGAAGAAATGACAGATGGTTATGTGCAGATCCTTATGATATCCCCAGAGTGATGCATACTAAGTGTTCAGAGTTTTCAGTTTTCAGCAATGGTGATGGTTTTAGGAGTAGTGAGTAACGGAGGTCATGTCATGCCACCTCACATCTTTCCACAAGATCGTAGAATTACGGCTGCTCGATAAATTGAGGTTATGGAGACAGTTGTTAAGCCCTGGATAGATAGAGGACGTAACGGACGGTCGTACGTGTTTCAACAAGACTCAGCAAAGTCCAGGTAATTCAAGAATGGATATCAGGCAATCTGTACGATCATGTCACTTCAAAAATGTGGCCTCCAAACTTTCCAGATTTAAATCCAATGGACTACTACGTTTGAAAAGTTGTTGAAAGGGAGATTAATCGACATTATCAGAGTATTATAGATTCACTGAAGCCCGCCATTGTCCTGGTGTTGTCCGAAATGAATAAGGCCCATTTAGTGCAGGTGTGCGAAAGATTCTGGTCCCACATTGAAGTATTCATCGAAACCGAAATACTTGTCCTCTTCCGTTTAACAAAAGAGGGAGTATTTCGAGGTGGACTAATTAAAATTTATATTTCACCTCAAAATTTTTTATTACAGAATTGACCGTATTTATTGATCACTCCTCAATCCTCGTAAATCATTTCAAAAAAGTTATCCCAACCTTTATTTAATTTTTCGTTTGATCTAAATATCAGAAACCATTCGAGAGTTATGAGCACTCGTATGTAAGACTTGTCAGCGAACTGGGAAAAAAACATTGCTTTTTCAATGAAAGCAAACAATGAAACGTATTCTTCGAAGAAATTACTCTTTGGTTACTAAAATAACGCTGTGTCGTAAATTATGTACTGTGAAGTGAGTCCTTGTGATCTCTGAAATGTTTACATTTCACACAGCCGACTAGATATGTGTTTTCAAACAGTTGAAATATAAAACAAATAGTTTCATACAAAATAAAACAAACAATTGATAATATGTTTATGTGAAAACAATCACTGAACGAAGAATCACACACTGATAGATTCTTAATTGTTTTTTTAAAGATAATTGATATATTTCAATAATTCTTTAATATCTTTATTATTGGCGTTTCTTTTCAATTTATCTCTTTCTTAAAGCGAATTAAATTTATTATTCTATAATATAAAAGAATTTTTACAACCAATTGATATACAAGGACCCTTATTGAATAAATGTGTATGAAACTATCACCCCATTTTTCATTATAACGGTTAGATAAACGTACGTTTTCAACGCAAACATCCACGTCCGCAAGTGTTAAATCTATCATCGCAAGAGTTCAGACATAATCCGCAAATCTCGAACCCGTCGCCGCCGATACGAACGCGATGCAGGAACATGGAAAACAGTACGCCGACCGGAATTATTAATCCTGTACACGACGAACAAACCATCCCAGTCAGTGTTTTTAATGACATGCAGTAAACTGGAACGACGCTTTCTCGGAAACGGCGTGTCGTGGAAATTTCCCGTGTAACGTCGAACATTTATCAATACTTCCGACCGTTCGAATGCATTTTATATTCACTTGACGCGGCGAAATGAAAAAAAAATGCGTTCAGTGTTCGAGCGGCGGGATTAACGGGTCGTGTAAAGGAAACGAGAAGTGTTCAGCATGATGGTCGATTAACAGAACGGAAAACAAAAAAAAATCGGATGGGAAATATTGAATGAGTGTCGGTTGTATTAAAAACTGATAGGTTGTACTCTTCGTTTAATTTATATATGTGCAAACTTACCTGAAACGATGCCGACAATGCCGATACAATCTCGTAAGCTCTTTCCCATGGATGTTTTGGTGGAGGTCGGAATGGTGTTAGAAAATAGTGAAGTCCTAACAGCGGGACTAGCAGCAACGTTGCGCTGTAAAAGAGATTTTTCATTGTGAAAAGCTATCTAATTTTAATAAATTGGATTAAAAAAGTATTTTTTTCGCTCGAGACGAATGAACAATGTTGTTTTTAAATTTAATATCGTGATTGTAGTAAAATAATTCTATGAAATAAACTTAAAATATTCTCGGAATGGTCGTGATGTCAGGGAGGAAGGGAGATCTTGCGCTTGTGCATTCGAAAGTAGATATCTTCAGCAGTATATTTAGAAATTTTCTAGTCGGTCTTACTTATATGTGTGCTTATTTAGGGTCTCATAAGGCTAGTAAAGTAAAAAATAAATAATTTATGTAAATTATACAAAAGTCGGATTAAAAAGATTAAAAGAATGTACGCGTAGAATCTTCTTCTATGAGTTGCAAGAGTAGAGAATGAATTAAATCTCGCTCAAAATACAGCATATAAGGGTAGTAAAGACTGAGACAGCAGTATTAATTGAAAACACAAACAGGACATGCAATAAAAAATTAAATAGACAAACAATTAAAGAAAGTCCCTCACGATTTCCCAATTAATCTCGAGAGAGTTCGATCGTATTGTTTTCGCGCATCGATTCCGGTCCAAATTGCAAATTGGACCGAGTCTATTTTCATGTCTGTGTTCGTGCACGTACATAGTGCGCAAAAAAACCTTTCGAATTTCGCTCAGCGGTTGGATCGGTGCTTGTGGATTGTGACGGGGCGTAGTGGTGTATTTCAATAACATGTGCTTTACCGTTTTCAGTTACCGTCATGGCTTGGACGGGTGTGCACCGTCCGTTTGTTATTGAATCATTTATCAAAAAAAAACAAATCTGTGATCGCCAGAGATTTTCGAATCCACTTTGATTGAAACGATGCTGTCCTCGAGTTAAAAACCGTATTTCTGGGTTGCAAATTTCAGAAATACATGTTCGGCGTTAAATAGAAAACCACTTGGAAGATAACATAGTGTTCGAACGACAAAAAATGTCAACGTTTTGAGACAGTCCATTGTGCAGTCTCCCAGTCGCTCAGTTTGTAAACATGCTTCTGCTTTGAGGTTGTCTGATCGAACTGTCAGGAGAATTTTACACGCCAGAAATAACCCGCTGGGTGATGATAAACTGCAGAAATCGATTACAAATATGTATCGCGCATGAATGTCACCATCTGGACGATATATTCAAAACCAATGGAAAATAAACTGTGTTACATGGACTTTTATATTATGCAAATAAAATTTTGAATAGAATATTCCATGCCTTTTTTGTAAACCTTTCAAATCTGGAAGGTTTTTTGCCGTACCCTGTACAAACAGCAGTGCGGACGATTTGTATGCAGGTCACCGGCGGTATCGTTTAGAAAAACGTGCGTGTACGTTCGTGCCAGACAGAGAACAAAATGTACGCACACGGACGAAAGATCACTGCGATGTAGGAATTGTTCGAGAGATCAATATCATTTAAGGATAACTATTCCGGGTGATCTCCGGTCAGCGCGTCTAACGAGACAATGACTGATCGGTGTATGTGCGAGCGCGTCTGCCGCTCTCCATCAAACTTCCATTGATCTTAATTATACGGCCGTTACTTCTGTTTTATTTCCGATAGATGAAAGTTTCGAGACGCTTGACAAGTTTCGATTTTTAGTCGAGACGGATAAAGGGAGAGTGAGTGGAGCGGGTTGAGACCGATCGTGTGTGAATAGAGTTCTATAGAAATGTGTAACAGAAATGATAACGTACCGGAATGCTTGGATTGCGGCACTCGAAGGACCGGCACTGCCTTGAACGTGAGGTCCGGCGCGTAGTTTGACCAGTAGCACCCGTACTATGTTGCACAGGAATACGACGTTGAGGAACATTGCAGCACAGCCGGGTACGATTAGGATGGTGCGGTAGGGACTGTCGTTCATCCAGCACCTAGAAAAAAATATAATATTTAATTAAAAAAAATATTAAGTTTGACCATTTAATTCCTGGATTGGTACAACGAAAAGGATCACAATTTAAGTAATATAAAAAATGTTTGCTATTTCTTCATAGTAATCTCCATTTACTTAAATACATTTAATGCAAAGTTCTAAAAGTATTTGAAAATAGTAGAAGTAAAAGCGTTCAATTCGACGATTAAATTCTCCTTACTATCTTCTCTGTCGTGAAATCGTTTCCCTTTGAGAACAGTTTTCACATTAGATGAGAGAAAAAAGTCCACTGCTGCCAAGTCAGGCGAATAGAGTCGCAAAT
Organism: Acanthacorydalis orientalis; assembly: GCA_034766995.1. NCBI lineage: Eukaryota > Metazoa > Arthropoda > Insecta > Megaloptera > Corydalidae > Acanthacorydalis > Acanthacorydalis orientalis. The sequence continues at coordinate 1,392,275 of CM068314.1, forward strand.
CGATCTCAACAAAGTCGTGTTTCATAAGAAATAACTTCACAGTCAGTGCAAAACGGGCAGATGCATTGTCATACAACAAGAACAAACTACACTTTCCTTGAAATGGAGGTCACTTCGAGATTCGATTCGTTGCAACAATCTCTTCATCACTTCAACGTAGAATGTAGTATCAACTGTTTGTCTTTCGGGCACAAATTCTTTATGAATCACGCCCTGTTTATTGAAAAAAGGTATTCAGTATGGTTTTCATTCCGGATTTTGGAAAAAAATTCCCGTTAGTCAATTGTCACACCTCGTGTATATATATATATAGGTTGGAACAAAAGTTCGTAGTGTTCTTAAGGTGAAATTCAAAGGAAGTGTTTTTTTCTAATGAAAGAAAGAGTTATAAATTTAGTCTCATTAGAGATAGATTAGTGATCTTTAAATATATCCAAAAGACAGAGCTCTGAGACCATAGATTCTTGGAAAACATCAATGAAATCCTTGATTCACACCCGATTTCAAAGGGTTAAAGACTTTATTTTTATACGGGCGGTTAATGTCCGGGAGGGTTTACACAAGAAGTTAATTACTCCGGGAGGTTTTACACAAGAGTTTATGTCCGGGGGGTTTGTACAGGGGGTAATTGCCCTAGAACCATATACATATATATATATATATATATATATATATAAGTTTATATCTAGGATAATACAATTTCAATGCAATGTTTTGCTGTGTACGAAGCCATAACTAAAAATAACAATGTTGAAACTCAACAAATTTCAAAAATAAATACAGCTGCCAGTTTAACATCCACAAAATATAACGTCTTAAAAAATAGCATCCCTATTGGGAAACCTTTATGAACAGTTCAAAGTGTAATGGACTCAGTACTTTCCGTTGTAGCACTCATTTCGCAATTTCAATCAATTCAGAGTTCCCGTTCTTCATCTTTCCAATCGAGAGGTTCGGTCCTGTTGTCTGAAAATGTTCCCTCATCCGCAGCTTATATCACCGCTGTTATTGTTAACGTATCCGAATTTTATTCTTATATACACGCACGAACATATACATGTGTGTGTGTGTGTGTGCTTGATACTCGTTTTAATTTTTAATTCCGGGAATGTTTTTACAAACAACACACGGGGATGATATTCGTAAACAAAAAAATATATAATAGCACACATCCACACCGGTAACGATTACATATATGAAATATGATAAAAATATCCGAAGAGCAAAGTGTACTTGTACAGGTGTACCGTACAGGCACAATAAATCTAAAAATATTTTATTATTATCCCATGTAATATTCGTAGGATGTGTTTGTACGCAATATATATATATATATATATATATATATATATATATATATATATATGTGTATATATGCGTATGTATAAATATGTAATGTTTACGAACATAAATATATGTAAGTATATTAAGAAAGTTAAATTTTTAATGAGTTTTCTGTTGTATGGAATACAGAGAAGCCGTACTTCGTTTGATTACCTTAGAATGTTTTCTTTTTCTCTTCGAATATAAAACGATTTTGTTCCGTTTTCTCTTCAGTATCATTCTGTTTCGAGTGGATTTAAATTTAGAGAGGTTTCAGAAAGCGTACGAAAGTTACAGCTATAAATAATCTCTCGATTGAGTATTGTCGAATAAGTTTTTCTTTTCATAAATTATGAAACTACGCGGCCGGCCATAAAAGGTCTGAAAATTTTATATCCACTTATATGTTATCGAACGTATTAAGTTCGTAGGAAAATAATTGCAGTTTTTGTTCGCTGAATTCTGTCCTTAACTCTTTCAACGAAAGTGTCATTTCATCGTGTTCATATCATTTTAAAGTGGATTTTTCGGTTTGTATTTTGGTAACATTGACATTGAATTTATTGTTAATTTAGTTTCAAATTGTGCCACTGAATTAAAGATGAAAGGGAATCAAATAGTAATTTTTTTGCATAAGCTCAAAACGGGTGATAAAAGCAAGAGAAACTGGTTGTAAACTGAACGATACTTTTTGTGTGAGTACTGTTAAAGAACGTACGGTTCAATGGTGGTTCCTAAGATTTTGTGCTAAGGATGAGAGCCTTGATAATGAAACAGGTCGGGGGCGTCCTTCTTCAGTTCATAACGACCGACTGAAGGTGTTAGTTGAATCATAATCACGCACAACAATTCGAAAACTTGCACAAAAATTATATGTTTCTTATTCAACAGTTCTAGACCATTTAACAGCACTTAAATTAAGAAAATGTGTACGAATTTCAATGTCACAAACTGCAATTATTTTTTCTACCAACCTAATAGTAACAGAGGAACTTTAAATCGATTTCCTGATTTAAATAATTAAAAAAACTCTGACAGAATACAAAAAATGTTTTTTTTCTGATAGATAGTTACATGTTCGAAGATTATTCTCTACCTTGACGTTCTGAGACCGATTGTATCTCCGTCGAAATGTGCATGAGCAGTAATGAAAAATTTCAACAATGATTTATTGAATATTTTCGACTAGGAAATGTATTTGTAATTTCAATTTACAAAAAATATTCATTTATGTAACTGAATTTAGTCAGTGTTAGAATTGTGTTCTGACCAAACAATAGTTTTGTTATTTCTTAATTCAATTAAAGTGTTTTTACAAAGGAATCATTTTTTACACATCACAAAAATGTCTATACATATATAAGTGATCCAGTGATAATAACGTAATTTTTGCGACTTTTATTCGTTTTATGATTGGTTGATCTTGGTTACGTGGTCTCTATTCTGATTGGTCGATATCAGTACATGAGTTGTGTTCTGTTTCACTGCGTACAACAAAAGAGGTTATACGATATTTTTTCAAAATATAGTCAGTGAAATTTTAGAATTAAAAAAATTGTTACATTTTAACATTGTATTTTTTCATGTTAATTTTTATAAAATTTCCGATAAAAATTCCACGGACTATTTGTGTGTATGACTTGTTAATTCCAGTCATTTGTTATGGGTGGAGCAAGGGTAAGCGAGCGGGGACGGTACTCCGCAGCAATAATTCAAAAGAATTAAATCACAACTTACTGACGGCAATCTTCCGGGTCTGAAACCCTCACTCCGGTGTAAACGATGATCGCGATAGCTGGCGCACCCCAACCCAACGCATAGACCGTATGTAACAGCTTACTCTCGGAGACGAACGCTGTAATCAACACCGTGTGGAGGTAGAAGCCCTCGCACAGCATCCATGTGTAGTTTGTTAGAAGGAAGTAGTGCAGAACTACGTGCAACACTTGACACCACACCTGGAATGAAGATGATTGATTAGATCAATTAATATTAATTTTTACGAGTACGGAATTCTTGACATTGTGATTAACCAGTTAACGCACACTGTTCTCATATGAGGACAGGTAAATAAATTAATTACTTATTTGTGTATCGTTCGTTTAATCTAAATTATGGTTGATAGTTATAATGTTTAATGATTATAACGCAATGCTATATGAAAACGACTGCACATTTTTGATAATGACAATAAAAACATGACAGTTAAATATCTTTTATTTTACACAGCCTCAACATAGATTTGTTAAAAGTGAATCTGATTACATAGTATTGATGATATGGCTTCCAAGTAAACTATTTATAATATTTAAAAGAATTTCTAACTATTAAATTGAGTAACTCGTATTTAAACAATGGACCGTCGATTCAACGTTCAGCAACGAACTGAAAAACGCTGTCCTCAAATGAAGACTGGGCACATCTGTGCATTAACCAGTAACGTAATAAAAGTTAATCTTCCACGTCCACCTTAAGAAGCAACTCTTACCGAATCCAGTAGTTGAACAAAGATTCAAGGTCGAAATCAATCAGAACAAAGTCAAAACTTGAATTGAAAAAAGTATATTAATTCTTATATTTCGCAAATAAAACTTATGAACTTTTTCAGAAATGTACAGATTATATATTTTGTGTGCTGATTGTCTCCACCTTACATCTATTTCAATAAATGAAATATAATCATCTTTTAATATTAGGGGCGGAAATTGATTCTGTGCCTTAAAATTGAATCAATAATAAACGTTTTTTAAAATAAAATATTTTCTTGTTGTTTCAGGATTTTGAAGTGCCATCCTTAACATTTCACAATACTTAAAATTTTAGTCAAACTGTTGGGATAACCTCACAAAATAGTTATGAACGCGATCACGTCCAAAGAGCAACATATTATGCATTGCATACTTCTGACATTCCAGTTGACATAATCCTTCAGTGGAAATGATTTGTTCTGCTTTAATATAAAACATGCAGAAATGCTAAAACAGTAGAAGTTTGAAAAAGCATTACAACTTCATCAACTCAATTCCGCCATCTTTTTTCGTCAACGGATTCGACACTTATCCGGCAAGGTTATACAAAATAATGGAAGATGTTTTCAAGACAGAAATGTATACCATTTTTTCGTTAATGAATATTCACTTTTCCGTTGACTATTTTTGACTGGAAAAAATATTTATCTAGTTTGTGAGCTGGAAAAATAATTAATATTTGAATCTAGGAAGATTATTAAAGAAGTGATAACCGATCGATGAGTGATTCGGAAACATACAGAAACTAAAGTAACTGTTTTCTATAAAAAAGACACCGAATCAGTTTGCACGCCTAGTAGTTGTAAAAATACGGATGGATTATAATCAAAAATGATCAAATAACAATTTATCGAGGACCGTTGAACGAAAAAATCTACCGGTTGGTTGATCGGACAATGTGTCAGTTTCTGACAGTGATTTCAACCAGACTGTCAGAACTGTATTGTGATTCTTAAAGATTCTCTCGCAACTATCGCATCTACCACTTCATTGTTTAAAATTGACAAGTGAATATAAATAAAACAGAGACCAGACAATCGAAAGATAACAGACATGACTTGAGGATACTTCGCGTACCGAAAAGAAAAGAACTAAAAACATCCGACGCTTCGAAATAAACGTAGATGAAAATCAAAATATGTTTCGTCCGTTATCGCTTCGACGGAATTGAAATGCAAATGCCATTCGTTCTCGCTGACAAGAGATTAAAAAGACTGTAATATATATATATATATATACATGTGTCTGTGTGAGAGAGAAACCTGGCGTGTATGTTTTTCAATTGTGTTGAGAGAAAAAAAAGCAACGAAATAACGAAGCGTTATCGCACATCTGTCTGCCGACGCGTTTTTATTTTCATGTTGTTTTTCACCCCGTGCGATTATTTTTGTTCTATTTTCGCGTATAATGAATGCATATCCAACAAAGGAATATTTTCAACAATAATAATATAATAGAGACGATGGTGAGACGACGGCGACGGATGAAAAAGTTCGGTTTGAATAAATGTGACGGTTTTGTGCACAGTCATCCAAGGAAAATTGTGTACAAGGACACACACACACACATATGTATATATATATATATATATATATATGTATGTGTATGAGGAGAAGTAGGGTGAAGCGAAAAAGGGATGAATGTATGTGTGTATTGTTGAACGCGACCCACATTCTATAATAAGACTTTCTTAAAGATCAATGAAATTCTTTCTGTCGAGAAACGTTGCTGTCGTGAAAAAAGTTTCGTTGTTGTATAAAACTGGCGTTATCTCAAAAGTTGGAAAAGTGTAGATCTTATGATATCCATTCACGGACCGAAGTTAAATTAGCTCGATTTGTTTTCTCGTCTGGATATTTTTTATGGCATCTTTCATTCCTTGTCATTATATATTCATGTTTTTTTTTCTACAATTCGCGAGTACAGGCAAACGATAAAATTCTAATATGCATACAAATGTGTCACAGATATTAAATGGATGTATGTGTTTATGCAGATTGTCTCCAAAGGCGTTACCTGCTTTGAAAAAGAACGGGAATTGACAAAAACGGAATTCGAGACATTTATTTCAAAGCAAGTGCCATGTTGAATTAATACTATATATGTATGTCTCCAGATAGCGACTATAAGTGTCTCTTCAGAGAACAGCATAAGCAATCCTCGGCACTAACTGTCGACCATCTTGTTACCTGACATTTTTGTATCGGAGACCAGAGTGCCGTGGACTGAATTCTCACATATAATAAATGCAAAATTTATTTCGGTGCCTTTAAATTAAAATCAATCATAACTCTGTTTCAATTAAAATATTTTCTTCTCATTTAAAGATTTTGAAATGGCAACCTTATCATTTAACAACGCCAAAATGATGAACACAGTTGTCATAACCTCACAAAATAGTTATGAACATGATAACTCCCGAACAGTAGTATATTGGAAATTGCATATTTTTCGGATTCCAATTGAGAAAATTGCTGTAAAAGCATCGAGAATGATTTGTTCAGATTTAAGGGTGCTGTCGTGCCAACCTGAACACTTAAAAACACTATATATATTAGCCAATTAGTTTGCATAACCTCATAAAATAGTACTGAATGTGGCGGCGTTTGAAAACAAGCACAGGTTAGATTAAAATAATTGAAAATCGGTCGAATCAGTCCTCGTCTTGTAACACAAAAAGTCAGAGTTATTAGGCATTTAGTGTCTTTCGCATTTCAGACAGAGAAATGCTTTTGAAGGCGCAGGAACGATTTTTTTAGCTTTGAAAGATGGTTTTTCGAAGCGTAAAACATGGAAAAAAAGTATAAAACAGCGGAAGAGATTCGAAAATGCATTGATGACTTCATCGTCTCGAAGCAATCATCTTTTTTTCGACCAGAGATTCGTCAGTTCCTGAAAAGATACAGAAACGTTATATAAAATGATGTGAGATAGTTTGAGGATCGAAATTTGTTCCATTTTTCCATAAACATTCATTTTTTATAAAGAAAGGTACCGAATTAATTTGTAGACGTAATAAATAGGTATGAGAAATAAAGAAAATTGTCAACAATCTGTTATTGGATATTTCTGACCAGAAAAAATTTTTTTTTGGTTTCTGATGTGAAAAAATATATATTTTTTTAAAAAAGCGCCAGTTATTTAATTTGGAATACTGGTCAATAATTTTATATTGATTTTTTAAATAGTTTTACGGTTTTTCCTGCGAAAAAGTGATCTGAAAATCTTACAATGAGTGCAAAATCCATTTACGGAAGCGAATTGGACAATAATATTCCCTGTTCTGCTGTTTTTCTAAAAATAAGCTTCTCCAATCCGCAAACAAGAAGTCTCCTTTTCAAACACCAACGTATAAACTCATTATAACCAATTTAACCAATACACACACACACACCGCATCTGTCGCAATGATTGATGAGAATTCTGAAACTATCCGAGCTCATATTTAAACACCGACGTGCAAAATTATAATCGTATAATTTTAAACGGCTCCCGTCCGAAAATGCCCGATGAAAGTGATCCTCGTCCGCTCGACGACAAAAACATGATCTTTTAATTATGTCAGCTGTGATGTACACTGAAGAGAAACAAAAGTGCGCGCGTTCGTTTCCCGTACGCGCGCTCCATTCCCCGAAAACGTTCCCACGCTCCAGTGTTGAACACGTGCCGAATACAAAAAAAGACTCGGCTTTCGCAATATCAATGCGTGTTAAATGATCCATGCATCGTCAATATAGACCTCGGCTATTAAATTTCGCTGCTGATATCCAATATTATATCATATAGACAAACACATACATACATATATATACATATATATATATATATATATATATATATATATATATATATATATGAATATATATATATATATATATATATATATATATATATATGTGTGTGTGTGTGTGTGTGTATGTCAGTATGTATGTAGGTATTGATATTAATATAAATCGAATTTCACTCAAGAATACACAGTCAATTTGAAATACGTTTCTGGTATAAACGTTTCACGGTATCTTTCTCTCCTAAATAATCAAATTGGACGTTGCTGATTCAATATACGATATATATATATATATATATATATATATATATATATATGTGTGTGTGTGCGCACGGAATGTCGAGAACTGAGAATATGGTGCAGTAAGGAAGGCAGCCGATACCGGAAATTTAATGTGAATGACGTACAGTCGAAAGCTAGTTCTGTATTTGCGTTATTAACGGTGTCATCGACGTTGCCCCTATGCGCCCTTTCAAATATTCAAATATGTACTTTATATATGTATATATATATATATATATATATGTATAAATATACAAATAAATAAATATATATATATATATATATATATATATATATATGTATAAATATACAAATAAATAAATATATATATATATATATATATATATATATATATATATATATATATATATATATATATATATATATATATATATATATTAGATTGGTGCAAAAATAATTGAGGTTTTTACGTATCGAGTATAAAGAAGTTTATATCAGTTAAAAATTATATTTAGTAATCAAAATAAAGACCATTGAAGACGAAGATGAGACTTGTATTCACCATTACACTGCAGAGTCTAAACAACAATCAAACCAATGGAATCATGGTAATCCTCCAACAATCAGAAAAAGCAAAATCAGTTTTATCCGCTGGAAGAGTTATGGCTTCAATTTTTTAGGATGCTAAAGGGATCCCGCTAGCTGACCACCTTCTAAACGGTCAAGCGATAACGGAAGACTATTGTGTTAAACTTTTGGATCGACTCGATCGAACAATTAGTAAGAAAAGTCCAGATTTATCGAAGAATCGCTTTTTCCATCAGCGCAAAGCACGTCCCCATACAAGTGTCGCATCCGTCGCAAAACTTGCTGAATTTAAGTACGACTTGCTGCCCTAAGCATCGTATTCTCGAGTTTCAGCACCCTCAGATTTCCACCTGTTTGCAAGAATTGAGAAATCCCTTGGCGGTAGACGATTTTCGTCTGATGAACTGATATCAGTGAATCGCTGTTTTGAGAGCCTCCGAGGTAAGGATTTCATGGACGGCATAAAAGCACTGGTCCGTCACTGGATGAAGTGCATCGAAGTTCATGGGAATATTGAAAAACAAAAATAATTTAAAAACACAATTTACATTCTTTCATAGTTAGGCATAGAACTTTTCACATCGCCCTTGTATATATATATATATATATATATATATATATATATATATATATATATATGATGATTTGATTATTGGGGGTTAAGGGCGCATCGACAACAGAGGTCATTAGCGCCCGAACACAAATTATAAATTAAAAACACACCCCGTTTGAGCACTTGCATTCGAATCACCCCTTAATTCGAAACGCTAATGTATGTGTGCCAAACGCTTAAGAATATTTCATTAAAGCAATATTTCTCTCAATGAGAGATAAAGATAAAACAAAACACATGGAATGAACTGGACTGTAAAAATACCTAATCTTGATTCGACAATACGTATAAATATAATAAAAGAGATGAACTCTTGAGGACGGTAAGACTATATATATATATATATATATATATATGACAGATACAGTGCTCCAGATACTCAACTTATAGAAAAAAATAAGTTAAAAAAAATCGGAGCGAAATTAAGATCGTGTTCACTTAGCACCGCATGCATATTTGAACTTTAATTGTCAAAAAATGTATTAATATCCTAAATATGACAAGAACAATTAATGGTAATGGATTTTGGAGACTTTAAAATGTTATAATCACTTACATTCAGAAGTGTTTATAACAAACAGTAGTAAATAATTAAAAATTTCCAAGACAACAAAAATTCGCTTCTGCTCTGGTGAAACACACGAGGTGTAATAAAACCAGAGCCGTTACATCGAACACTACTAAACTACGTTGGTCACGTGGGGACATTAATAGAAACACACAGTAGTAAAGGCGAGTTCATAAAACGTTTTTACCTGGATCAAAAATCAAAGGTTTACTTAGCCTGGGTCTCCCCTATACATATACATACACATATATATTATATAAACATATATATACACATGTGTATATATATATATATATATGTTTATGTGTAGGCTTAAATAATTATCCAAAAAAATTATGACAATATCATAAACATAAAACTTAATGTGTATTATTATAAAAAAAAACATACTTTTACGATTCGTTTAACGATATCTTCATGAAACGGCGATTGTTAAACGAATAACATTCGTAGCAACGTTTCGAAAATGAACGAATTTTTTTTATAATGTTTTTTTATGTAAAACGCGTCCCAAATGCGCCGCTATATGAAAATGTATGAACAAATCATGTAAATAAGATTTATTCTGCAATCGTTATATATATATATATATATATATATATATATATATATATATGTGTGTGTGTGTGTGTGGGTATAAATAAAACTGAACGGAGAAGTGGAAGAGGAAGAAAGTGGAAAAAAAATATAACATCGAAAAAGTCATATAATAAGAATGAAGCGTGAAATTTTAAAATGTAATCGAGCGGAGTGGAAAGTTGTAAAATTCGAAATCCGTCATCCGTCCCCGTCCCACCGACCGTCGGTCCGGCACGAACGCTCTCCTCGGCGTCGTCGTCTTCGTTTCAAGAACGACGGGGCGAAGCTGCGAAGTGAACGAAATTATACCGTACGTGTCGTGTAAAAGAACTTTGATTGTGTGTTTAGAACTTTTTTTTTTCTTTACTTTGAATACGCGTACGATTTTTTCCTCCTCGCAAACGGGCCGTTGATCAACATATTTATACACATTGTGTGCATGTATATATATATATATATATATATATGTAGATATATATGTATGTAGATATGATGAAGCATATAAATAAAATGTAAACACATTTTCTGTTCCTTTATAACCATAAATTTCATTTGAAGACTATGTTATTTTATCAGCAAGAGTATTTTCCCACCCTTGTGATATTTACTTTTAAATAAATTTGCATACATATATATATATATATATATATATATATATATATATATATATATATATTATATATATATATATATATATATATATATATATATATTAGGTTGGTGCAAAAATAATTACGGTTTTAACGTATCCAGTATAAAGGCGCATATATCAGTTAAAAATTATATTTGTTCAAGCCGCAAAATATCACCCATCATTTTATATAACTTTGCTCCATCTGTCTGATAACTGACAAATCTCTTGTCGAAAAAAGTGTGTCGATGAAGAAGTCAATGTATTTTTCGACGTCATCCACTGTTTATGATTTTTTTCAGCTTCGGAGGCCCGTTCTGTAAGGGGCCGCACAATGACAAAAAGTTAAAAGAACAGGTTGTACAAATAAATAAAATGTATATCATGTATTTCAATATTTTAAAAAGAAATATTGAGAAACATGATCGTTAAATTTCCATTGTTGTGCGATTTTATCATTTTCAATTCAGCTGTATTTGTAGCGATCGTAGTAGACACTTAACCATTAGGTTGATGTGAAAATAATAGCGGTTTTTACGTATCGAGTATAAAGATGTATATGTCAGTTGAATATTATATTTATTTATCGAAATGAAGACCATTCGCCTGCACACATTTCTCCCGACGGGAAGAAATTTCATATTTCGAGCAGTTTCTGTTGCTTTACGTTTTAATTTAAACTCATACAACAAAATCGCGCGAATTACCTCTTTTTCTATGACTGATTTAAGAGGTTATATCCAACAATACTAAACTAAAATTATTTTTGCACCAACCTGATATATATATATATATACACACAATATATATATATATAGAGAGAGAGAAAGAGAGAAAAATATTATAAATGAAATCAGTGATTGTCAGTCTACTCAAACAAGCAAATAATTGTGTCAATGTTAGTGACATTAATTTCACAAAATGCAAACCGGCCAGTTTATTCGACGATACACACATCTCGTGTCAGTGAACATCCGTTCCCTCATCAAACAGATTCCAAGAATATTGAATAGATATCAAAGCGACGACAACGACGACGACAACACAAACAATAACAACGCCGCCGTCGTCATAACAGAAGACCCACTTCAAGATGTACAGAAATCCCACTCGTATCACTCGTTATTTGATCACGGTTTTCGGCTTTTGTTCGATGAGTTTGTGTCGAAATGATGGTACAGGGCGCAGAGAAAACAACCGCACAGATTTTACAGGATAAAAGAAGAAGTACGGTAAATGCTAATCAAAATTTCATTACAATTAATCTGAAAGTGTAATGAATACAGTTTGTTTTCCATTGGCTTTGAATATGATATCTTCCAGACGGTGGCATTCGTTCGCGATACACATCTGTGGACTGACTCAAATTTCAAACTTAACTGCTTTCGTTGACAGCACGAAAAAGACTCCACAAAACCCGTCTCTACAACACTAGACTGCTTTAATAATGCAATATGCCTTCGTAGACACCGGCCAGGCTGTTTACTGCTTTTAATTGTTGAATACAAACTTCTGACGCCGACCAAACACACTCGGGTCATAACACTCGGTATTCGATCAAAAAAAACACACACAAATCTGGATAATCTTGTGTAAAAAAAATGATTATGCAGATGAATAAAGCATGCAGAGGAAGCGCACACGAGACGAAAATCATTAACAGACATACTTTCAATAATTGATTTTCATGCGAAGCAATCCGTGTTCATTGAATTTTTATATCACTCGAAATACACACACACGCTATGCGTCGAGACGTGTAACGAACACATACACCTCTCTCTTCAATAAATAAAATCCTGTGACTGATTCAATCTGTTCGCAAAAAAAAAACGGTAGTGAAATATCGTCGAAAGATGTCTCTTTTAATGTCGACATTCGCACGGGAAATTGTCGTCCGGGTGTATCCAACTGTCTTATTAAATAACAACAGGATTGATTTGCAAAAAAAGAGATCCCGGTACCGACGACAAAGAGGGGGCGGGAACGGTAAACGGTCGTCAGTACAAACGGGGTTACGTAATATCGTGTTCGAAATGTCAAACATGCACGTTTTACTAATTGTGGACCGTGCGTTGTTGTTGTTGGTTTTTTTCCCCCGATGTGACGGAATTTCGAGGAGTGGGGTCGATGTTGGCGTTCATTGTGGCCGTGCTTTGTAGTAATTTGTTTAAATTGTTGTCGAGCGTTTGGTCAAAGACTGGCTTTTTTTGTTAATGAACAATCGGAAAAATGTGAATTAATTAATGACGATTGTTGGTTTAACTACGAGCCAAAAGAATGTCTCTTATCGAAAATTGACAATAAATGAACATTGATCGTTTTTGATTTTTCATCGTGCAGTCGGTTCAGCACATTCACGGAGGTTAGAAGCGCAGTATCTGGACGAATGTGGATAAACTTGTATCTCTAGGCGTCTCAAACTTTAACTCTTAATATTTTTAATCATTTGTAACACACAAAAAAGGAAAATAATACACTGTACTGCAATAGTATTTTTTATAAACTTAAATTAGAGCATCGTTTTTTAAGAAAAAAAATAAAATCGAGTTTGTGTGCTCATGTACGCACGACATAAATGAAACTTCAATATTTTTATGTAGATGTAGGGAGGGGAGGATTGTTGTAAATTACAGGTTCAATAATATTAATAAGACATTCTATAATAAAATAGGGAAGGGTGCATTGCTGTAAATTACATGTTTAGTAATATAAAGAAGACATGTTTTAGTGAAAAACATAATTTTATTTTAATTCGATTTGTTTGCATTATAAAACTGAGAGACAGTCTGTTTACGATAACTGAAATATGATATAAAAAATTTTGACTGAAATTTATCGAAAAATTTCGAGAATACTACATTGATTGTAGTTCCTGATGTCGTAGTTGGTTCATTAAGGTTACTTACAATATTTAAATTCAATTTTGCACGGAGAAATTCAATTAATGGTAGGGAAGCGTCAGAAGAATAGTCAACGTTAAAGTCTTCGCTCGAGATCATCAACATTTTGTCATAATTGGCATCGACTAGATTTCCTCCCTCGACGGTAAAAATTAATAAATTACTGTGTATGAATTTGATGATGTCTTCGATTTTATGATTTGGTAAAATGTAGATGGCGACCATCAAGATGACCATTCCATTTTCCTTGACACATTGAGTAGCACATATATCTCCAGCAGCTGTTGTTGTTACTCGTATCGATTGTGTTCGTTGAAAATTGCAATCCGTGCGGGGAGTAACAATATAGCTGTGTCACTAGATCTGTGATAAATCGCCACTCCTCCAGATCGAACGGTTTGACGTTTATATTGAACAACACAATTGAAGTTAGGGATATCGATTCAATACTCATTCTTTAGCCAAGTCTTAGAAAGAAACAATAGATTTGACTGTTGGATTACTGTGTCATCGGCTGAGTGAGCGCGAAGACTGACAATTTAAAGAAGAATCTGACAAATCCTCTTTTCTTGCTGATGAAATCTAGTAACACATTCCCTATTATCACCCATCTATTAACAGATAATCTACGAAATTCCTCCTGTAGAGATCTCATTGAAGTTGCCGCTCGTCGACCATAATAAAACCTGGCTACATTATCACGAGTTACAATGTAAAGTCCTTGTACACTTATGACGCATGAAAATGCTCCCTACAGTACCCTCTCTTCGCCCGTACTCCTCAGCGCAGTATCTGTGCGCGCAGTCTCTCTCGCACTCATGTAGTCACATTCACTACATCTCTCTCGTTCGCGGCTACGTTCAAGGTAACGTTTTTCGTGACACGCCTTACGATTTTACTCCTCGCTGACGCGCCCACAGAAGTTTCACTTCAACAAAAAGTGGACTGTCTTTGAAGTTTGTAAAATTGAACAGCCGCTGTGAACTGTTACACGGCTGGCATCCACCTACTGACTAGTATTTGCAGTCACTCTACCTGTCACATACATTTACATTTTCTTAAGAACAGAAGGCGACACTAGTCTCAATTGTTTTTATCTTAAATCTAACAATATATATATATATATATATATATATATATATATATCACGATATTGAACTAATATATGATATGAGCGAAGAGAGCGGTGGACGCCCCCCGGGGGGTCGGTGAGCGTAGAGACGAGGGGGAAAAGCCCGCTAGTATATCAGAAAAAAACTATTAACAGAAAACTAAACCATAATTCGACGAATCCGATTGACCCGAACACCCATTTTACGTTTGTGTCAACATCAAAGTTCCTCGACAGCGGCACACTGAAACGGCACGAAGTTTTATCCGACTGAACTCGATACCGACAAACATAAAACGTGAATAAACAACGGGCGTGGATGGCGGCGACGGGGGTCGTGGTGGTGGTGCGAAGGAACGCTCGACACATGCACGCCGAACTTTAAAGTAAAAAGTTATTTCCAATACGGTGCATATTATCGTCGAAACGTCCGTGTTTGTTCGCAGATCATGTTTTCGTTCTCGCGGAATGGCGACGGGGCGAACAGATCGGGATGGGGGAAAAGTTTTATTATATTCGGTCAATAGAAGACACTGTGAAATCGTATTCTTGTGCGATTGAATTTCACGTTTTCGTCGCCTAATATGTCGTTCGAGCGTCGAACGGGATCGTATGCGAAACGATGTTTGAACAGAACGCCGCGCAAGGCTCGGATAAGTTTTTAAATCATTTCGAACTGCTATTAAGTTTCGAAACTCATCAGACGATCGAGACAGTTGTTCTTTTTCATAAACAGGAAAACTTATGACACACTTCATAGCGTGCAAGTGTTAATTGTACGTTAACTCCTCCGTTCCAGTTATGATAAACACAGCTGACAGATTGTTTTGATTTACAAACAATAGGACGTTGCATTGAAAGACGCTGTTCACGTGTAGACGGCTCTAGGTGCGTATGCTGTCGGCAGTGACAGATCTCTCTTATGTCAATTTCAAGTGTGAACGTTTTGAAAATAACACAAAAAACAGCGGATTTCCATGCAACCTACCAGTAAATCCTTTCTTCTGTTACTCGCAGAACACTGATTTTCCTTGTTATCATTTATTATTCATCACTATCACTAATGTTTTTTTTTAAAAAAAATAATGATAGAAACTGCAAATATTGTTTCAATTCTCTCCCTAATTCCAAAACCAACCCCCTAATTCACATGCTTTGTTCAATAAATGACAGTTTACTGGTCATCGAACGTTGCCGGAGTGATATTTTAAATTACATTTCTTCACTTTCAGAAAGTACCGGTGTTATCGAATCCAACATATTCATCCCATTTCCTGTTTGTTCCTGTTACCGAAAATCTAAATGGAACTGAAATGAAAGACGGAAATATTCACTGACAATCGATCCATATCGATATCTCACTCGTCCTCGAGTATCAGCAGGAACGGAATTACCGAACGTATTCGGAATTAATGTAAGAGCAATAAGACATCAATATTACTCGAATAATCCAATTAAGCCATAACGTTAATGCGATACAGATGCGTTACCGTGTCAAATCCGCAGAGAACAATAACGGCCGCCGCCGGGGCCGTTATACGAGCAGATAAGTCGAATGCACGGCATGGGACTGGATTATTATTATAGATGGTCGAGTCGAGCAGCACGGATCGTAATAAGCGATTGGGGCAGTGAATTAATCCCTTCCGTATCGATGACGGGTCATCTCGTCCTTACAGTGTGCGTTGCATCGCGTTAACAGAACGGAGACTGGTCATTGGCTCTTGGAAAACTAGTTCGAAGGTTGTCGTTTTGAACAATGGGAATGAATTTAGTTCTGTTACCTTAACAATTAACATGAAGAAAACATATGAAAATCTTATGGTACAACCAAGGAGGCTATAAGAAGGAGAACAAACTGTCGATTTCCTATTGTAATCAATTTATGAAAGCCAATTATCGGATGGCGGCGCTAGTGTTGTTGAAAGGACATGCGCGAAGGGCATGTCCTTCGCACAATTCTCGGTACCAAAATGTCTGTCAAGTACAGTTGACTGTGTGAAAGGCGGGGATTAGTGTCGACTTATTTATTGTTTTTTTTTTTTTTTTTTTTTTTTTTTTACGGCGAAGTGCGCGAAAAATTGAGTTGTTAATAAAAATTATTAAATAAAATCTAAAACGGAACTTCATCAATACCTTATAAGTGAGAGTAAAAACAATAATTGGAACACAGTGAACATAGAACTGAGTTCATTTCAGAATACTTGACAATTCTGACATTAATTTCGCAAGAGAACAGTTTATGTTTGTTCCGTTCTTCGAATAGGATAAAGAGACACTCGATTCATGGTAAATTAATGCCGGTGATTATATTTCAAACAAAGGAAAATCTTCTTTACGATTTTTCAAATTCGCAAGTATTGCTGACATGTGGGTACAGGTTACATAAAATTGGTTTGGCAGGGAAAAGGTTGAACGATAAAACGTACACGTCCCGTAGATAATTCGTTAAGTGCGTGTGTATTGAAGGAGGCGGACGGTTCTAGTGTGTATCGTGCACTCACCTCATTGGCGTATATCACTTTCGGATCTCGGGTCACAAATCTGTACCACAGCAGCCATAAGGCGTTGTTCAGTGCGAATGAGACGAACAGGTTCATGTGTAGTGTGATTCTGGCACAGCGGAGTGATCTGAAAAGAGTTACAGATTTATGAATTAAAAACTAAATGTATTGGAAAATTTACAAATAAGTGAGCATTAATTGAATTGACAGCGAATTGTTAAATGAATGAATAAATAACAGACAAAATTCTATATTCCATGTGTTAAGAACAGCGGAGAGAATGTAAGGACTGTGTAGAAAAAACAGGATAGGTGGACGGTTTGAAGAGTGATTTGGTTCGGTATTAGAGAAAACAGATTCAGTTTTTTAAAGTGTACTCTATTTTTCGATATGATACGTTCGAAACTCGACGCACTTGCTCCAATGTTTCTCCAGGTTTACTGAATTTATTACAAGAATGCCTACAAAGATATGTAGTTAAACAGAGAATTTACTGAGATATGTGTCTTGCACTGTACTCTTATGCTGACTCTACCCGCAGTGTGTTTGCTAGTTATATATATATATATATATATATATATATATATATATACAGAAAAGACCGGGACTAAGTAAACCATTGATTTTTGACCTAGGTAAAAAACTTTTTATAGTAATTACATTTTATAACATTAAATTTTGTAGCAAGAACCGCAATTATGATTCTGGCGACCTAATAAGAACATAAATGGGATTTAAAGTTAATCTTCATCTTCCACCTTAAGAAACCACTCTTATCGAATCGAGTAGTTGAGAGAAGATTCAAGGGCGAAACCAATTAGGAGAAAATCAAAACTTGAATTGTAAAAAATAGATTAATTCTTATATTTTACAAATAAAACTTATAAAATTTTACAGAAATTTACAGATTCTATATTTTGTGTGCTGGTTGTCTCCACCTTACATCTTTTTCAATAAATAAAATATTACCATCTTTTAATATTGGGTGTGGAAATTGATTCTGTGCCTTAAAATTGAATCAATAATAAACTTGTTTTAAATTAAAATATTTTCTTGTCGTTTCTGGATTTCGAAGTGCCAACCTTAACATTTCACAACACTTAACAACCGGTATGTCGATTCAAACCTGATATCTTTTTTTCGATAAGAGATTAGTCAGTCACTTGACAAATAGAGCAAAATTATATAAAACAATGAATAATATTTGTGAATTGGAACGTTTTCGTTTTTCCATAAAGAAACGTCAATTTTCTACAAAAAAGCACCGAATTAATTTGCACACATAATAAAATTTCCATATAATTTACATTGATAACGATTCCGAATAAAACGTATATTAAAATGATTTAATTTCGTTTCGGCTGGAAAATTTATATTGAAACCCATACATGCTTGTATAAAGAAAATCAATTATAAATTTCCTTTCCTTACTATCGACCGGCATAACTTCATCGTCCGAGCTGCAGCTCCTCCATCTGAAATTGACTTTTTCCTACGGCTTCATATTAAATTGTTATCAAGTCCCCGCCGCGAAACATATTATCAGAATTCGTTTCCAGGCTCGCAGACATTCTCCGGTCGCCGTCGTTCTGTCGTTAAACGGCGACCGTTCCGTGACATTGAATTCCCGATATAGAACGTTCGGCTGCATATCAGATTACATGTGAAACTAATTATCGGCGTGTGGCGATCGTGCCGGTTCGAAATAATCGAACGAATTGGGTCACATCGATCGAGTGCCGAATATTGTTGCCAGAAAAAGTCAACATGTGTGCACTGTTGACATACTGTGCTGTTGATTAATATTTCATGAGTTCGGATTTAATCTGATGTGCTCGTTTCTAACACAGGAACGATTTGAAATCCGAACGGTTACAGTTTTTCGTTCAACATACTAAATTGTAGATTTGTCGCATGAAAACAACAGAAACATTCAATCATGTGACTGGCAAATATGTAAACAGCTTTTCTTGAATACTTTCTGTAACATTTAGATTTTCAAGTGTGTGAAATCATGAATGAACCATATAAACAGGGTCGATGTAACTTATTCTATAATCTCTTATTTAATGATGTATAAATATTAATATAAATAGCAAAAATAAAGAGATGTAAATATATATATACATCAAAATAAAAAATAATTTTACTGTGGTGAGCTCTTTTTTATATCAATTTGTTTATATCAATATTTATTAAAATTGAAGAAGAAAAAAAATTAACTGATGTGATTAAAATTATTAAAAAGACAATAGAAATATTAAATCAAAGGGTTTTTATTGAAATTGAAAATAGTTCATTTGAACAGAGTAGATGTAACTTATTCTATGATCTCTTATTTAATGATGTACAAATATTAATGCAAATAGTAAAAATTAAGAGATTTATATATATATATATATATAAAGAGAGAGAGAGAGAGATAGAAAGAGAGAGAGAGACTTCAAAATCAAAAAATAGTTTTATGGTGGTGAGTTCTTTTTTTGTAACGTCGCAATGCTGTGCGTTGGACGGAAAATTGAGAATTTGTTCCGGGGTTTAGCTCTTGGCTTTTAAGTCGGTTTTGAAAGGAGGATTTTGCTACAAGAAATGAGTATAAGGTGTGGTTGGAATTTTGGGATCTAGAAAAAGAATATATATATATATATATATAATTTATATATATATATATACTTTATTTATATATATATATATATATACTTTATATATATATATATATACTTTATATATATATAATTTACATATATATATATATATATATAATTTATGTATATATATATATATATATATATATATATATATGTAACTGATATTAATATGAGCATGACGAAATGACACTTTAATTGAAAAAAATTATGGTGAGAATTCAGAAAAAAAACTACAATTATTTTTCAACCAACCTAATATAAGAAAATTATTCATTTAATCGTTGAATTTTCGAAATATCCCCGTTCCTCTCTAGCACCTTCTACAATTTTTCAATTTAAAATCTAATAAACAATGACTTAGAGCTGTGTACCTCATCCGGAATCATCAAATTACTGTCTTGTATTCTTGTGATAATATAGAAGATCACTGTTTCAAATCCATTTCGAATACTCGACACGCATTCACCGTCCAGAAATATATCTTCGACACGCACACGCGTCGGACAGTCCGTCCGTCCTCGCCAGCAAATCGAACAGCAATCAACGAACCCGGTACCGTCACGCCACCGGAAACAATTTCCGTTATTAACGGGCGGCGGTGCGGACGTTATGCAATTACTGTACCGCTGACTGTGGCGATTTTTACCTGACAGCAAAAGTGCACGGCCTCGCATCGAACCGAATCACTGTCGCCGATCGAACACCAATTATGTGTAATGAACGACGATGGATTTAATACCGTCACGTTATGTACACCGAGTATCTTTGTACGCGTGCCGATCCTTCGACGCAAACACAATTAGTTGAGCTAGTGAAGATGCAGGTCGGTGGAATGACTGTCGGTTCATGCGTGGATTGTGGACGATTCCAATCGGAAATAATTTTGTCAAACAAAGAAACATGGCACGATACTCTAATTGAATCCGATCATTCGAAACTAGGGAATTCATCCTCTACTCGCTACGCTCGTCGAACGTTGGGGGCTCCGCCCCCGCTCGCTTCGCTCGCTCTCGTTAAGTGTCAGCAGTTTTTAACACACTTTCTACCACGATTTTGTGTATACCTAATTCGAGCATAAGATGTATTTTGATACCTTTGCGTTTGAATGCAAATCACTGTGGAAATAATTATTAAAAAGTGTTCTCTTTTTGATGTTTTTTTTGTTTTTATCAGAAAAATAATTAACATTGTAATATTGTTAACTTGACAAACTTTCACTCTTCATATATAAATATTCAATCTTCATAATAAAAAATAGTAATCATAAAAATAACGTTGTAATAAAATTATGTTTCCTTATTCAATACCATAGTTTTTACAGATGAACGGTTGCTATATTCCACAGACTGCACGACTACCTGTTCTGTAAAATATGTTCCTCTTCCATTTTTGTCTACCATATAAATTACAAACTTCAAGTGTTTCCTCCATACTGAATCGTTTTATGTTCGTAGAAGACAACAGTCTAGTATACATACTGTACAGTTTTTGTTTCGTCGGGGAAAAAAGAGACAGAGCCACGAAGAAAATCTCAATACAGACAGAATTTATTCGCAGAAACAATCAGCCGCAATGTATCATCCCTCCATTCGTTCTCGACGCGTCCGTACGATGAACGAAGCTGCGCGCTTCCCTGACATCTGTTCATAGATCATCCTCCGCTTGTCTTAACACACATGTAACGTCTGACAAGACGTCCGTGCACTAACAAGAAGTCTCCCGTGCAAGTAGCATTCCTGTCTTGTGTTCCAGAGATGCATCGCGCGCGCCTGTTTAATATTAACATCCCCTGCTATCTGGGAACACTTGTTATCCCATAAACAACTCTCGGAACGTACATAATGCAATCTTCCCAGTCTATTTTCGTACAGAAAGAGATGGCTCATGTATGTATCTAGTAAGTAGTGATAGAGAAAATGAGACAGATAGTGTTTTTAGTTAGATTCGGTGGAATCTGAATGGATGACTTGAAAATTTATGAATATTTTACAAGACAACCGCACTGACGTTGTAATTGTATTAAGAATGCACTCAAATTTAAGTGTTTTACACGAGAAGTAAAAACATTTAATAAGTGAAACAACTCTTTTTTTAAAATTCTACACACGGGACTTTTATTTACTGAGGTCATTCCTCTACATAATCTAACTTTACTACTATATAGTTAGTCCAATGATTAATGCGATGACAAGCATTTTTAGAATGATTGAGAAAATCTGTTCTAGAATTTCAATTAGAAAAAATTATTGTTTGATTAAAAATATGGTTTCTATTATAAATATTTTGTTTCAATTTTTTCTATTAACCTTTAACACTAGAACTACCACACCAGTCAAAATGACTGGTTTTACAATTTTATTTTATAATTTCTACCTCATGTTACTTTTTTTCCACAATGATGACATGACTTCTGCAGCGATAACTAAGGAAATAGTCTAATGGATTTTATTTTTATTTTTCTTTTATTCAAAATCAAAATAATTTTGTATCACGGCTACTTATACTAATTCCAGTCAAAATGACTGCTACGACCTGTTAAAGTGTAAAATTGTCCTGCAATTTGTTTACCGGACACGAATTAATTAGTTTACTCGTTATGTACAACTTCTCGAACGTTCTTAGAATTTTTACTGCATATCATTCAGTATAATGGTGAAAATTATCAGGAAAATTCCGGATCGATCATGATGGTAATGCAAAACTAATGCATTCATTCGAAAATATGATTTAGATCTGGAGACGTAGAATGCGTATTGAAGTTTTTGTTGAATGTTG
This sequence comes from Acanthacorydalis orientalis, assembly GCA_034766995.1. NCBI lineage: Eukaryota > Metazoa > Arthropoda > Insecta > Megaloptera > Corydalidae > Acanthacorydalis > Acanthacorydalis orientalis. Next base: position 1,415,076 of record CM068314.1, read on the forward strand.
CACTTATATTATATAATATAATAAATAGTAAAAAAATAATTATATAAATAATATTATAATAAACGAGATATTATTTCAATTAGTGTGAGGTGAGGAAAATGAATACAAATATAAATTTTATATAATCAGTAGTTTTATTTTATTTTTATAAGCCCTGAAAATGGCAAAACGATTGAAAATCTCTGAATTATTAAAAAAACTGAACGATATACCAATGGAATGCTCTGATAATGAATATGATGAACTCTATGACAGTGAAGGTGGACTAGAAGAAATTGAAAATAAACTATGCGGTATTCACGATGAACTTTTTGATAGTGAGAATAGTGGTAATGAGCTTTTAGACGAAGAAAGTGCTCAGGAGTCGCCAGAATATGACAGTGAATTTGAAAATATTTTGAATTTACGCAAAAGAAGATGTGCTCGAGTGATTTCAAATTCTGAAGATGAAAATGGAAGTATACTACATTTTTGATAAAATCGGAATTGCAAACCAGTTTGAATGCTTTTGAAAAATCAAACTGTGTATACTGTAGGTCGTGTGGAAATTCAAAAAGTTGTCCTTCTTCATTAATAACTAAGTATTTCGAACGAATTGAATAGATCTAGGCTAAAAATTGTATTTCTAATTCAAAGATATGGAATTTATGAACGAGATTCGTTTTCGAAGAATTTCATATCTTCCTTCAAGACATAAAAAGTGCAAAATAAATCGAATCTGCATGTTTTTCTTGTTCAAAATTTTGTTACGAGTAGAAAAATATATTTTTTATAATACAGTGTTGGTTTTAAGGCGATTAAGATGTCGATTTTTGAGATAAAAATTATTTAATCGCGAGTGACAATTTTTAGTCAAAAACTAAAGTGGAAAAAAAGCGAGTTTTTGTAAAGAAATATCAGTTTATAAACAGTCGAAAGCGATTTTCTGTCAATACTCTGTTGTTCTTTATGATAAAATCGTGAATTCGAATAGAAAAAAACACTTTTGAAAAATCATGATTTTTCATCAAATTTTACATACTGTAGGTCGTGCGTTTTTTTTGGTCAAAAAATGAAAGTTGGAAATGGCGAAATTTTTCGCCACGAATTGATTATATAGAACAAATGTAATCGATTTAGTACAAAAATTGTATTTCTAATTCGAAAATATGTCATCTATGAACGAAATACTTTTTTGAAGAATTTCATCTTCTCTCCCAACGAATAAGAAGCATAAGCAAATCGAAACTATGCGTCATTAACATCTGAAATATTTTTTTCAAAGAACAAAAATATCTAGTCATAATCCGATGACAATTTATAAAGCGGTGTATTCATTAATGTGTGATTAAAAAAATACTTATCCGAAAACGGGGATTTGTTAGTCGAAAACTGAAAATCGAAAAGAGCGCCGTTCCATTGCTGACTATCGCACTCCGATCGTTGGAAAACAGATTTTTCTTAATAATATGATATTATATTTGATAAAATCGAAATTCCCATTCAGTTTGAACTATTTTGAAAAATCATGATTTTTCATCAAATTTTGCATACTGTAGGTCGTGCGTTTCTTTCGGTCAAAAAATGAAAGTCGAAAATATTAGAATGTTTCGATATAAATCGATAAATTGGTCCGAATTAAATAGATATGCACTAAGCTTACACTCCCTATTCCAAAATACAACATTTGGGGAAGAGAATCTCTTGCAGAGAATTTTGTATTTTCTCTCAAAATATGCAAAGTAAGAAAAAATTTATAAAACCCGTTATTGTTCACTGAAATATTCTCGTGGCTCAAAACGTCAAACCACAGCCAGATATTCAAACGCAGGAATTTTTTCTACACTTCTCAGGTTCTCTTTGTAAACTACGAGTCTAAACGTCAACCCATAGCCACTTATTCCGACACAGGAATTTTTTATACACTTCTCAGGCACTCTATTGTAAGCTACGGGTCTATACGTCAACCCACAGCCACTCATTCAGACACACGAATTTTTTCTACACGTCCCAGGCACTCTGCTGTATAGTACGGGTCTATACGTCAACCCACAGCCACTCATTCAGACCCACGAATTTTTTTTATCCTTCTCAGGCACTCTGCTGTAAAGTATGGGACTATACGTCAACCCACAGCCACTCATTCAGACACACGAATTTTTTCTACACTTCCCAGGCACTCTGCTGTAAAGTACGGGACTATACGTCAACCCACAGCCACTCATTCAGACCCACGAATTTTTTTTATCCTTCTCAGGCACTCTGCTGTATAGTACGGGTCTATACGTCAACCCACAGCCACTCATTCAGACCCACGAATTTTTTTTATCCTTCTCAGGCACTCTGCTGTAAAGTACGGGACTATACGTCAACCCACAGCCACTCATTCAGACCCACGAATTTTTTTATCCTTCTCAGGCACTCTGCTGTAAAGTACGGGAATATACGTCAACTCACAGCCACACATTCAGACATACGAATTTTTTTATCCTTCTCAGGCACTCTGCTGTAAAGTACGGGACTATACGTCAACCCACAGCCACTCATTCAGACACATGAATTTTTTCTACACTTCCCAGGCACTCTGCTGTAAAGTACGGGACTATACGTCAACCCACAGCCACTCATTCAGACACATGAATTTTTTCTACACTTCCCAGGCACTCTGCTGTAAAGTACGGGACTATACGTCAACCCACAGCCACTCATTCAGACCCACGAATTTTTTTTATCCTTCTCAGGCACTCTGCTGTAAAGTACGGGACTATACGTCAACCCACAGCCACTCATTCAGACCCACGAATTTTTTTTATCCTTCTCAGGCACTCTGCTGTAAAGTACGGGACTATACGTCAACCCACAGCCACTCATTCAGACCCACGAATTTTTTTTATCCTTCTCAGGCACTCTGCTGTAAAGTACGGGACAATACGTCAACCCACAGCCACTCATTCAGACACACGAATTTTTTTTATCCTTCTCAGGCACTCTGCTGTAAAGTACGGGACTATACGTCAACCCACAGCCACTCATTCAGACCCACGAATTTTTTTTATCCTTCTCAGGCACTCTGCTGTATAGTACGGGTCTATACGTCAACCCACAGCCACTCATTCAGACACACGAATTTTTTTTATCCTTCTCAGGCACTCTGCTGTAAAGTACGGGACTATACGTCAACCCACAGCCACTCATTCAGACACACGAATTTTTTCTACACTTCCCAGGCACTCTGTTGTAATGCACGGGTCCATATATCTACCCACAGCAACTCATTCAGACACACGAATTTTTTCTATCCTTCCCAGGCACTCTGCTGTAAAGTACGGGACTATACGTTAACCCACAGCCACTCATTCAGACCCACGAATTTTTTTATCCTTCTCAGGCACTCTGCTGTATAGTACGGGTCTATACGTCAACCCACAGCCACTCATTCAGACACACGAATTTTTTCTACACTTCCCAGGCACTCTGTTGTAATGCACGGGTCCATATATCTACCCACAGCCACTCATTCAGACACACGAATTTTTTCTATCCTTCCCAGGCACTCTGCTGTAAAGTACGGGACTATACGTCAACCCACAGCCACTCATTCAGACCCACGAATTTTTTTTATCCTTCTCAGGCACTCTGCTGTAAAGTACGGGACAATACGTCAACCCACAGCCACTCATTCAGACCCACGAATTTTTTTTATCCTTCTCAGGCACTCTGCTGTAAAGTACGGGACAATACGTCAACCCACAGCCACTCATTCAGACCCACGAATTTTTTTTATCCTTCTCAGGCACTCTGCTGTATAGTACGGGTCTATACGTCAACCCACAGCCACTCATTCAGACACACGAATTTTTTCTACACGTCCCAGGCACTCTGCTGTAAAGTATGGGACTATACGTCAACCCAGAGCCACTCATTCAGACCCACGAATTTTTTTTATCCTTCTCAGGCACTCTGCTGTAAAGTACGGGACTATACGTCAACCCACAGCCACTCATTCAGACACACGAATTTTTTCTACACTTCCCAGGCACTCTGCTGTAAATTACGGGACTATACGTCAACCCACAGCCACTCATTCAGACCCACGAATTTTTTTTATCCTTCTCAGGCACTCTGCTGTAAAGTACGGGACTATACGTCAACCCACAGCCACTCATTCAGACCCACGAATTTTTTTTATCCTTCTCAGGCACTCTGCTGTAAAGTACGGGACTGTACGTCAACCCACAGCCACTCATTCACACACACGAATTTTTTCCACACTTCCCAGGCACTCTGCTGTAAAGTACGGGTCCATATATCTACCCACAGCCACTCATTCAGACACACGAATTTTTTCTATCCTTCCCAGGCACTCTGCTGTAAAGTACGGGACTATACGTCAACCCACAGCCACTCATTCAACCCACGAATTTTTTCTACCCTTCTCAGGCACTTTTCTGTATAGTACGGGTCTATACGTTAACCCGCAGCCACTCATTCAGACACACGAATTTTTTTTATCCTTCCCAGGCACTCTGCTGTAAAGTACGGGTCTATACGTTAACCCGCAGCCACTCATTCACACACACGAATTTTTTATACACTTCCCAGGCACTCTGTTGTAATGTACGGGTCCATATATCTACCCACAGCCACTCATTCAGACACACGAATTTTTTCTACACGTCCCAGGCACTCTGCTGTAAAGTACGGGACTGTACGTCAACCCACAGCCACTCATTCAGACACACGAATTTTTTCTACACTTCCCAGGCACTCTGCTGTAAAGTACGGGGGTATATGTCAACCCACAGCCATTCATTCAGACACACGAATTTTTTCTACACTTCCCAGGCACTCTGCAGTATAGTACGGGTCTATAAGTCAACCCACAGCCACTCATTCAGACACACGAATTTTTTCTATTCTTCCCAGGCACTCTGCTATATAGTACTGGTCTATACGTCAACCCACAGCCACTTATTCAGACCCACGAATTTTTTTATCCTTCACAGGCACTCTGCTGTAAAGTATGGGAATATACGTCAACCCACAGCCACTAATTCAGACACACGAATTTTTTTTATCCTAACCAGGCACTCTGCTGTAAAGTACGGGTCTATACGTCAACCCACAGCCACTCATTCAACCCACGAATTTTTTCTACCCTTCTCAGGCACTTTTCTGTATAGTACGGGTCTATACGTTAACCCGCAGCCACTCATTCAGACACACGAATTTTTTCTATCCTTCCCAGGCACTCTCCTGTAAAGTACGGGACTATACGTCAACCCACAGCCACTCATTCACACACACGAATTTTTTCTACACTTCCCAGGCACTCTGTTGTAATGTACGGGTCCATATATCTACCCACAGCCACTCATTCAGACACACGAATTTTTTCTACACTTCCCAGGCACTCTGTTGTAATGTACGGGTCCATATATCTACCCACAGCCACTCATTCAGACACACGAATTTTTTCCACACTTCCCAGGCACTCTGCTGTAAAGTACGGGTGTATATGTCAACCCACAGCCACTCATTCAGACACGAATTTTTTCTATTCTTCCCAGGCACTCTGCTGTATAGTACTGGTCTATACGTCAACCCACAGCCACTCATTCAGACACACGAATTTTTTCTATTCTTCCCAGGCACTCTGCTGTATAGTACGGGTCTATAAGTCAACCCACAGCCACTCATTCAGACATACGAATTTTTTCTATCCTTCCCAGGCACTCTGCTGTAAAGTACGGGACTATACGTCAACCCACAGCTACTCATTTAGACACACGAATTTTTTCTATCCTTCCCAGGCACTCTGCTGTATAGTACGGGTCTATACGTCAACCCACAGCCACTCATTCAGACACACGAATTTTTTCTACACTTCCCAGGCACTCTGCTGTATAGTACGGGTCTATACGTCAACCCACAGCCACTCATTCACACACACGAATTTTTTCTACACTTCCCAGGCACTCTGCTGTAAAGTACGGGACTATACGTCAACCCACAGCTACTCATTTAGACACACGAATTTTTTCTATCCTTCCCAGGCACTCTGCTGTATAGTACGGGTCTATACGTCAACCCACAGCTACTCATTTAGACCCACGAATTTTTTCTATCCTTCCCAGGCACTCTGCTGTAAAGTACGGGACTATACGTCAACCCACAGCCACTCATTTAGACACACGAATTTTTTCTACACTTCCCAGGCACTCTGCTGTAAAGTACGGGACTATACGTCAACCCACAGCTACTCATTTAGACACACGAATTTTTTTTATCCTTCCCAGGCACTCTGCTGTAAAGTACGGGACTATACGTCAACCCACAGCCACTCATTCACACACACGAATTTTTTCTATACTTCCCAGGCACTCTGCTGTAAAGTACGGGACTATACGTCAACCCACAGCTACTCATTCAGACACACGAATTTTTTCTACACTTCCCAGGCACTCTGCTGTAAAGTACGGGACTATACGTCAACCCACAGCCACTCATTCAGACACACGAATTTTTTCTACACTTCCCAGGCACTCTGCTGTAAAGTACGGGGGTATATGTCAACCCACAGCCATTCATTCAGACACACGAATTTTTTCTACACTTCCCAGGCACTCTGCAGTATAGTACGGGTCTATAAGTCAACCCACAGCCACTCATTCAGACACACGAATTTTTTATACACTTCCCAGGCACTCTGTTGTAATGTACGGGTCCATATATCTACCCACAGCCACTCATTCAGACACACGAATTTTTTCTACACTTCCCAGGCACTCTGCTGTAAAGTACGGGACTATACGTCAACCCACAGCCACTCATTCAGACCTACGAATTTTTTTTATCCTTCCCAGGCACTCTGCTGTAAAGTACGGGACTATACGTCAACCCACAGCCACTCATTCACACACACGAATTTTTTCTATACTTCCCAGGCACTCTGCTGTAAAGTACGGGACTATACGTCAACCCACAGCCACTCATTTAGACACACGAATTTTTTCTACACTTCCCAGGCACTCTGCTGTAAAGTACGGGACTATACGTCAACCCACAGCCACTCATTCACACACACGAATTTTTTCTATACTTCCCAGGCACTCTGCTGTAAAGTACGGGACTATACGTCAACCCACAGCTACTCATTCAGACACACGAATTTTTTCTACACTTCCCAGGCACTCTGCTGTAAAGTACGGGACTATACGTCAACCCACAGCCACTCATTCAGACACACGAATTTTTTCTACACTTCCCAGGCACTCTGCTGTAAAGTACGGGGGTATATGTCAACCCACAGCCATTCATTCAGACACACGAATTTTTTCTACACTTCCCAGGCACTCTGCAGTATAGTACGGGTCTATAAGTCAACCCACAGCCACTCATTCAGACACACGAATTTTTTATACACTTCCCAGGCACTCTGTTGTAATGTACGGGTCCATATATCTACCCACAGCCACTCATTCAGACACACGAATTTTTTCTACACTTCCCAGGCACTCTGCTGTAAAGTACGGGACTATACGTCAACCCACAGCCACTCATTCAGACCCACGAATTTTTTCTATCCTTCTTAGGCACTCTGCTGTAAAGTACGGGACTATACGTCAACCCACAGCCACTCATTCAGACCCACGAATTTTTTTTATCCTTCTCAGGCTCTCTGCTGTAAAGTACGGGACTATACGTCAACCCACAGCCACTCATTCAGACCCACGAATTTTTTCTATCCTTCTCAGGCACTCTGCTGTAAAGTACGGGACTATACGTCAACCCACAGCCACACATTCAGACCCACGAATTTTCTCTACACTTCTCAGGCACTCTGCTGTAAAGTATGGGACTATAAGTCAACCCACAGCCACTCATTCAGACCCACGAATTTTTTTTATCCTTCTCAGGCACTCTGCTGTAAAGTACGGGTCTGTACGTCAACCCACAGCCACTCATTCACACACACGAATTTTTTCTACACGTCCCAGGCACTCTGCTGTATAGTACGGTTCTGTACGTCAACCCACAGCCACTCATTCAGACCCACGAATTTTTTTTATCCTTCTCAGGCTCTCTGCTGTAAAGTACGGGACTATACGTCAACCCACAGCCACTCATTCAGACCCACGAATTTTTTCTATCCTTCTCAGGCACTCTGCTGTAAAGTACGGGACTATACGTCAACCCACAGCCACACATTCAGACCCACGAATTTTCTCTACACTTCTCAGGCACTCTGCTGTAAACTACGGGTCTATACGTCAACCCGCAGCCACATATTCAGACACACGAATTTTTTCTACACTTCTCAGGCACTCTGCTGTAAAGTACGGGACTATACGTCAACCCACAGCCACTCATTCAGACCCACGAATTTTTTTATCCTTCTCAGGCACTCTGCTGTAAAGTACGGGACTATACGTCAACCCACAGCTACTCATTCAGACACACGAATTTTTTCTACACTTCCCAGGCACTCTGCTGTAAAGTACGGGACTATACGTCAACCCACAGCCACTCATTCAGACACACGAATTTTTTCTACACGTCCCAGGCACTCTGCTGTAAAGTACGGGACTATACGTCAACCCACAGCCACTCATTCAGACCCACGAATTTTTTTTATCCTTCTCAGGCTCTCTGCTGTAAAGTACGGGACTATACGTCAACCCACAGCCACTCATTCAGACCCACGAATTTTTTCTATCCTTCTTAGGCACTCTGCTGTAAAGTACGGGACTATACGTCAACCCACAGCCACTCATTCAGACCCACGAATTTTTTCTACACTTCCCAGGCACTCTGCTGTAAAGTACGGGACTATACGTCAACCCACAGCCACTCATTCGGACACACGAATTTTTTCTACACGTCCCAGGCACTCTGCTGTAAAGTACGGGACTATACGTCAACCCACAGCTACTCATTTAGACACACGAATTTTTTCTATCCTTCCCAGACACTCTGCAGTATAGTACGGGTCTATAAGTCAACCCACAGCCACTCATTCAGACACACGAATTTTTTCTACACGTCCCAGGCACTCTGCTGTAAAGTACGGGACTATACGTCAACCCACAGCTACTCATTTAGACACACGAATTTTTTCTATCCTTCCCAGACACTCTGCAGTATAGTACGGGTCTATAAGTCAACCCACAGCCACTCATTCAGACACACGAATTTTTTCTACACTCCCCAGGCACTCTGCTGTAAAGTACGGGACTATACGTCAACCCACAGCTACTCATTTAGACACACGAATTTTTTCTATCCTTCCCAGACACTCTGCAGTATAGTACGGGTCTATAAGTCAACCCACAGCGACTCATTCAGACACACGAATTTTTTCTACACTTCCCAGGCACTCTGCTGTAAAGTACGGGTGTATATGTCAACCCACAGCCACTCATTCAGACACACGAATTTTTTCTATTCTTCCCAGGCACTCTGCTGTATAGTACTGGTCTATACGTCAACCCACAGCGACTCATTCAGACACACGATTTTTTTCTATTCTTCCCAGACACTCTGCAGTATAGTACGGGTCTATAAGTCAACCCACAGCCACTCATTCAGACACACGAATTTTTTCTATCCTTCCCAGGCACTCTGCTGTAAAGTACGGGACTATACGTTAACCCACAGCCACTCATTCAGACCCACGAATTTTTTTATCCTTCTCAGGCACTCTGCTGTAAAGTATGGGAATATACGTCAACCCACAGCCACTCATTCAGACACACGAATTTTTTTTATCCTAACCAGGCACTCTGCTGTAAAGTACGGGTCTATACGTCAACCCACAGCAACTCATTCAACCCAAGAATTTTTTCTACCCTTCTCAGGCACTTTTCTGTATAGTACGGGTCTATACGTTAACCCGCAGCCACTCATTCAGACACACGAATTTTTTCTATCCTTCCCAGACACTCTGCTGTAAAGTACGGGACTATACGTCAACCCACAGCCACTCATTCAGACACACGAATTTTTTCTACACTTCCCAGGCACTCTGCTGTAAAGTACGGGACTGTACGTCAACCCACAGCCACTCATTCACACACACGAATTTTTTCTATCCTTCCCAGGCACTCTGCTGTAAAGTACGGGTCTATAAGTCAACCCACAGCCACTCATTCAGATACACGAATTTTTTCTACACTTCCCAGGCACTCTGTTGTAATGTACGGGTCCATATATCTACCCACAGCCACTCATTCAGACACACGAATTTTTTCCACACTTCCCAGGCACTCTGCTGTAAAGTACGGGTGTATACGTCAACCCACAGCCACTCATTCAGACACACGAATTTTTTCCACACTTCCCAGGCACTCTGCTGTAAAGTACGGGTGTATACGTCAACCCACAGCCAGTCATTCAGACACACGAATTTTTTCTACACTTCCCAGGCACTCTGCTGTAAAGTACGGGTGTATATGTCAACCCATAGCCACTCATTCAGACACACGAATTTTTTCTATTCTTCCCAGGCACTCTGCTGTATAGTACTGGTCTATACGTCAACCCACAGCCACTCATTCAGATACACGAATTTTTTCTATCCTTCCCAGACACTCTGCAGTATAGTACGGGTCTATAAGTCAACCCACAGCCACCCATTCAGACACACGAATTTTTTCTATCCTTCCCAGGCACTCTCCTGTAAAGTACGGGACTATACGTCAACCCACAGCCACTCATTCAGACACACGAATTTTGTCTACACTTCCCAGGCACTCTGCTGTAAAGTACGGGTCCATATATCTACCCACAGCCACTCATTCAGACACACGAATTTTTTCCACACTTCCCAGGCACTCTGCTGTAAAGTACGGGTGTATACGTCAACCCACAGCCACTCATTCAGACACACGAATTTTTTCTACACTTCCCAGGCACTCTGTTGTAATGTACGGGTCCATATATCTACCCACAGCCACTCATTCAGACACACGAATTTTTTCTATCCTTCTCAGGCACTCTGCTGTAAAGTACGGGTCTATACGTCAACCCACATCCACTCATTCAACCCACGAATTTTCTCTACACTTCTCAGGCACTCTATTGTAAACTACGGGTCTATACGTCAACCCATAGCCACTTATTCAGACTCAGGAATATTTTCTATCCTCAGGCACACCGCTTTAAAATACGCGTCTATACGTCAACCCGCAGCCACATATTCAGACACAGGAATTTTTTCTACAATTCTCAGGTACTCCTCTGTCAAGTACGGGTCCAAACGTCAACCCATAGCCATTTATTCAGACACACGAATTTTTTCTACATTTCTCAGACACTGTGCTGTAAAGTTCGATCCCATATCTCGACCCACATCCAATCATTCGGACATAGGATTTTTTTCTTTTTAATAATTGTATTTCTTATTCAACGATATGAAATTTATGAACGAGATTCGGTTTCGAAGAATATCATATCTTCCTTCAAGATATTACATGTGCAAAATAAGTCGAGTCGCCATGTTTTTCCCATTGAATACTTTCTGATGAGTCGGAAAATATCTATTTTTTAATACTGTGTTGGTTTGACGGCAATAAAGATATCGATCTTCGAAGTAAAAATTATTTAACGATTTGTAGGCAAAAACTGAAGTGGAAGAAAACTCCTGTAAGCGCTTCCGTAAAGAAATATCATTTTATAATCCATTAAAGCGATTTTCTATCAATACTCCTTTGTTCTTTATGATAAATTCGTGAATTCGAATAGAAAAATTCACTTTTGAAAAATCATGATTTTTCATCAAAATTTGCATACTGTAGGTCGTGCGATTTTTTGGACCAAAAAATGAAAGTTGGAAACGGTGGACTTTTTCGCCACGAATTGATTATTTAGAACGAATGTAATCCATTCAGGTCAAAAGTTGTGTTTCTAATTCGAAAATATGTGATTTATGCACGGGATACTTTTTTGAAGAATTTCATCTTCTCTCCCAACGCATAAAAAGCAAGAACAATGCGTTATTAATATATGAAATATTTTTTTCAAAGAACAAAAATGTCTAATTATAAGCTGGTGACAATTTATAAAGCGATACATTTATTAATCTGTGATTTAAAAAAATATTTATCCGAAAATGGCGATTTGTTAGTCGAAAACTGAAAATCTAAAAGAGCGCCGTTCCATAGCCGACTACCGCTCTCCGATCGTTGGAAAGCTGATTTTTCTCAATAATATATTATTATATTTGATAAAATCGGAATTCCAAGCCAGTTTGAACGCTTTTAAAAAATCATGATTTTTCATCAAAATTTGCATACTGTAGGTCGTGCGTTTTTTTGGGTCAAAAAATGAAAGTTGGAAACGATGGACTTTTTCACCATGAATTGATTATTGAGATCGAATGTATTCGATTCAGGTCAAAAATTGTATTTCTAATTCGAAAATGTGTGATTAATGAACGAGATACGTTTTTGAAGAATTTCAATACTCTCCCAACGCATAAAAAACGTAAACAAATCGAAACTGTGCTTTATTATCATCTGAAATATTTTTTTCAAAGAACAATAACATCTAATCATAAACTGAATGCAATTTTTAAAGCGGTGGATTAATTAATCTGTGATTTAAAAAAATATTTATCCGAAAATGGCGATTTGTTAGTCGAAAACTGAAAATCTAAAAGAGCGCCGTTCCATAGCCGACTACCGCTTTCCGATCGTTGGAGAGCTGATTTTTTTTAATAATATATTATTATATTTGATAAAATCGGAATTCCAAGTCAGTTTGAACTATTTTGCAAAATCATAATTTTTCATCATATCTTTTTATACCTGATAATTTATACTATAAGAATAACTTAACTTTGAAATAAAAATTTATTTTATTTTTACCAAAGCATATATTCTTTATTATACTTAATATTCTTATAGATGTATAAGTGATAAAATGTGCCAATCTTCATTTGGGGAACATGGTCTCAAATCGGTTAATATGTAATACCAAAAATGTACTACATAACATGGAATTCCTTTTGTAAGAAACTAATAAGTCAATAAATATAAAAATATTCTATTATTACGAATTTTTTAAAGACCAGTGATTTTTACAGGTTTTGGTAGAAATAGCTTCGTTTTAACTGTCGGTAGTTTTAGTGTTAACGATCCAGAAATATTTTAAGTTTACTTACCGCTGGGCCTAAGCATTTTTTTATACGAAGAAAAATCATCTGCTAAGGATTTTCATATCAGGTATAAGGAAAAAAATATTTATTTTTAGTGAAAATGCAGATAACGAATGGAAATGAATTAACTAAGAGGAATCTACGTGGCGCATAACGTGTTAAACGAAAATATAATAACAATAACAGTATGAAAATGATCGAATGATTATTTTGCCGCAATGTGCGCAGCATTCGACCTAATAAGTAAAAGTGCTTTGCCGCTTATACTGCGGAATTGGTCCGGTAAGGGTTCATATATTCCTTACTATTAGGTAGTAAACATGTGTGTCGGTGACCACTTTCATATTCGTCATATCATGTTTTGTCACTTCGAAAATGGATGGATTGTAGAACAGTCATTTCTAGAGATCACAAGGAACGTTCGATGAAAATCAAATTCGAAAACGGATCAGTTGTTTAGAATCTAGCGGTACAAGCTTGAAAGATGAGGGAGGAAGAAATCGTCTGTCTAATTTTGATGATCGGGCCTTGTTACGTGTGGGACTACCGACTTTAAGTGGTACTTAGGAGTGAGAAATCGACTCGTTTTTAACACTTTATGCGCGGGCGAATGTGGGTGCGGATTGTACATAAACCGGGCCAGTTTTGGTTATCGTGTGAGTTTATGGTTTCTACAACTCAAGTGGAAAGAAATGTGTAACAGAATAGTGAAATGCAGCTTATAAATGAAAGATCAATTTTCAAATCATTTTTGTATTTACTTTACTGATGAAAACTTAAAACGTTGATAATATTTGAATGATTAATATATCTTTAGAGTATGGTAGCGTTCGTAGCAGACACCCTTGTGCAGTGAAACATTATAAAATTTGTTCGAATGAAGTTCGACGAGAGTCGAACGGTTTCGTAGGAACAAGGTTCGATCATTGTAAGAAATATCGCCTCATGGATTCTCTTTCAATAGAGAAGAACTGGTTCACGCCTCGGAATCCGATTTTATCCATTTTTCACTTTCGCATGAAACGCTTGTATTGAAACAACTGTCAAATAAAGAATTAATGGCGGAATGGCTTGTAACTTGAAATGTGTTTTTACAAGGAAAGGAACTATATGAAAACATATATAACTCTCTCTCTCTCTCTCACACACACACCCACCGAATACACGAACGAAGTTGCTCTTCAAACTGCCTTTGTACTTTTTAAACATGTTTTTACTTTTTGGCTTGTTCTTCTATATATATATATATATATATATATATATATATATATATATATATATATATATATATATATATATATATATATATATATAATCAGATAGCGTACTTAATTGAGTTCCATCTCAACACGCATATTTCAAATCATGTCCATCGTTTGTTGTATTAAGAGTCAGCGAGTCCGACGCTCAATCTAACATCAAGCGCTCCACAGTTTGACGAAGATTAATGTCTTCTTAATATATTATTTATCCGTGTCGGGGCGCCGTCGATTCGATATAATTTCAAATCGGAACGTATACTTAGTGGGCCGGTGTTTGTTTTCGAGCGACGGCGAGCGCGCGCCCGGTCGGATTAAATTCACAATCGTCCGGGAATAATTCATTACCGTTCCGAATGGCATCCGCCGCTGCGGCGGCCGCACGGAGTCGATCGTCGACGACTGTTTTAATAATAGAAACAGGTGGTCGTCGTCGTCCTCGGGAGAGAGGCGGAGAGAGAATGAGAGACAGTTATAGCGGGTGTCGTGGGATCGATTCGACTCGAGCTAAAGTGCCGTTCGTGTATTCATTCGGTATAGATTGGGTAGCGGATTGTCGTTTTCGGTGTCTTAATTGAAGCAATTAAGCGGCGCTCATGAGTCCAATGTGCCGTTCGACGTTCGACTGTTTTTCGGTAGTTGTGTCACATGTCGACGGCACTGAAGGTGGACTCATCTATCTGTCTGCCTGATTTTAGTTTTTGTTGAGTGGAGTAATCAGTTTCACTACATGTATCCGGCATTGGTTCAATTCCGGTTAGGTTTTCAATAAATTCCACAAAAATGCAATGAATTTGTTGTACGATATTTATATATATTTATTCATTTGTATAATCATGTAATTCGTTTTTTCCTCGATGGATTAATTAAAAATTAAACACCTGATTTTAAAATCGAGCAAGTCACTCAAAAGTAACCCAAGGGAACTGAAATCTTCGTCTTTATATAATTCTTTCAACATTTAGCATAACAATTCATCCAATTTGTCCAGTTTAAATAATATCTTGATTAGATAAAAAAATAATAATCTAAATATAATAAAAGGTGCGTTTTTAAAGTAAGGTCTGTTTTGTAATACCGCCGATTAAACACAAATGATGAGACAACGCATGCGAAATATCTTTATGTGGTTCAAGTGCAACCCATCAGCCACTCGAATTCTTGTGAATTATTTATAGTGAGTGCAACAATAAATAATCCTTTAATCTATAAGGTTCGTGATGTTATCAGACTTTTGTTATCAAAAAACAACAGCGCTCCTGAAATTCACTGGCAATTTTGTTAGGTGTACGGGTCAAGTGTTGAGTGACAGTTATTTCCGGCAATGGTGTCGTTTCTTTAAAGAAGGACGAACTAATATCCATGACGAAGAGAGTAGTGGCCGCTCTACTGTGATTTGGTAGAGAAAATAGACAAGAAAATTCGAAAAAGTCGTTACACAAGTTCAGAATTGTCTACTGAATTTATAGAAGATTGACGGTCAGTGATATATGATATTGTGAGAAAAAAGCTAGACTACAAACAAAAAACTGTGTTCCAGATGGGTACTAAAAATGTTAACCGAATCAGAAACGTGCAGATTCGTCTAAACAATTTTTTAAATGACAAGAGAATGAAGGATAGGATTTTTTTAGCAACAATTTAACTAGAGGTGAGACCTGGATTGTCTACACAAATTTTAAATCAGAGCAACAGTCAATGCAGTGGCGTCATTCGTCGTCCCAGATGGCAAACAAGTGTAAGTAAACACGTTCGGTCTGGAAAATTATTACCACCGTTCTCTGGTATGAAAAAGGGGCCCTAGAAACGTTTATACGAACTCGTAAGGCTACTATTTACATGACTATAGAGGTTCGGTTCCTTGTGACTAATTCTGTATCTAATTATTATCTTTTAACAACAATTTACCAGAAATATGTATTATAAACACCATGATTATTTGTTAATCGCATGAGAAGAGAGAAAAGAGAATATTTTAATGATTCATTGGAATGCATATTTTTTAAATAAACTATTTGTACAAGAAATCTGTCCGGTTTCGTCGAATTAGCTGTATACATTGTCCTTGTAATGACATAACAATATCCTCATATTTAATATTTATTAACATCATTTCACGAGAGAGACAATTACTAATTACAGGAATTCCTACTCATCTCGAACGACTGTAATATATTACCATCATCATCACATACTCAGGTATATAGCGCAGTGGCAATTTCTGAAAATCAACCCCGCAGATTCCCAAGCACAGGCGCCGTTCCTCGCCGACACACACTCCATTTGCTCGTGAGCGAGCCGGGCCATAAACCGAATTATGCACCCGTGTTCACTGTATAATGCACGCTGTTTGTCCAACCATTATAATTTAATATTGTTTAACACAGGGCCGTGCGGTCTCGTCCCGTACGAAATAACGCAATTATCCGGAAGAATATTCGGCGTGTCGACGCATTAAGGGGTTAAGGTTAAACGCGACGCGGCCGCAGCGGACGACCTCTGACGAGTTTCGTGCAATTGTGAATTCAGGACGAGGCGCCGCGCGAGCATTAATCAAATATTAACGGAATTGTTTAAATAGAATAGGGAGAGGGAGGCACGAAGATGAAATATAAACGTTTCGGAGAATGTGGATTGTTCGGTTTCAGAGATCGGTTTTTCTTTCACAAGTCATTAAATTTCTCTGATCGAAAATCACTCTCCTTAAGCGTTTGTGTCGAGTGTACTCGTCATGGAAAGATGGAATTTTTTTGTTTAATGTCGAGTATCTTCGTCATGTAGAAAAAATCACTTTTTCTATTTATTGTAAGATTTAAGTAAGAAAATATGTGTTTGTGATTTTAGCACATTTTAGAATATTTCTAAGCAGTTTTCTCTTTGTTTCGTGAATCTTGTGTCTCCTAACTGAAGATATTATAGGGTGTAATAGAAAAAATGTGTGTGTGTGTGAGGTCACACGCGGCTGAAATTAAACTTCCGAACTGTCAATATAGAAAATTAAACATTTAAACATGTGTGCGACATTTTACAAAATATATTTTTGCATCGAATATACACACAATCGTCTACTAAAATATCCCATACATAAATCTGTCTAGCTACTAAAACACGTATTTATCAGAAACATTTATCCCGGTAGAATCTAAAAAAAATTTTTTTTCTATAAATTTGTATTCTGTAAAAGTAGTAGTTTCCATTTTTCATTTTTCATAAAAAAAATCTTTAACATCTTTTATTTTAGTTCATAGATTGCAGAGTGTTTCATATATGCTTTGATGTGTATCTGTCTCTCTCTCTCTCTCTTTCTCCTCTTGCGTGTATAAAACTGTTAACGTGTACGACTGTCAAAACATAAATCGAACATCTAAAAAAAGCACATCAGCATCGGCACGAACCGCACTCACTTCTATGCAGTCATCGTTTTAAAAGCATTGTCCCGCTCAGGTGCTTCCCCCGCTTGATCCCTTTAAGAAGCATTTCAAATGACGCCTTAACGTCGCACGGCGTCACGATGGCTGACGTGCGCCCGTCAACAAAGACTTCATCAACATCACATACGCATATCACCATATATATATATACATACACACACACATATATATATATATATATATATATGTATGTATGTATGTATATATATATATGTATGTATGTATATATATATATATGTACACGCACAATGATGTTTTCATTAGTGCCGAGCTTTTTCACCACGTTTGAAATTATTTATAAATAGAAGCTTTCGGTTCGTCTGGCGCGGCGAATCGAAGAGTTGAATTCGAACGGAATACCTTTTCTCACACACGGTTTTAGAGTACTTGTTCACCTTTATTATGAAGGTCGACGTGAAAGTTTCGTCGAGTGAATAGGACAAGTGAACTGATGTGTTTTTGAACCCATTTATGATTACCACTTTTTTAACAGAGTCGCTTTCGATAACATGGGTGGTACTTTTTTGCAGTAACACTGTCGTTTATAACCATGGGGATGTAGAATAAAAATTTGAATAAATGAGTGATATATTTTGATGTGAAACTTCTTCAGCCGCGTTACGAGTAAATTTTCAAGGGCTAGACGAGAAAGTGTTACGGAAATTGTTGCGACGTCGATTGGGGAGGAGTAGAAAGAGAGGATGTCTCATGCGTAGAAGACAGAAGTGAGTGACGGCTTAGTTAACATTGTCACTCAGTTCATAGACATGACTGTTGCACAATTTCTGTTATTTGGTGCGACGGTGATAGCAGTTTGTGAATTCTGTGTTGCTGAGTGTAAAATGGAAGATGTAAAAACAATTTTAATGTAGGTATACAGCCCAAAGAAGAGGTGTGAGAGTGAGGATGAAAGTGTGGAAGGTGATTTAATTTTAATTCTATAAATCAGGATATATATTGACTAGTCAAAGTGGAACTGTCTAACGGCGGCCGGGAAAATCGCAGTTTGCCTAGGCAACGTCGGACTGCCTACAATAAATATATATATATATATATATGTATATATACATATATATGTATATATACATATATATGTATATATACATATATATATATATATATATATATATATATATATATATATATATATATATATATATATATATATATATATATATATATATATATATATATATATCTATATTTACATATATATATATATATATTTATATATAAATATATTTATATACATATATATATATATATATATATACATATATTTATATATATATATATATACATGCATAGAGAAAAAGAGAAATGTGTTTTTAATTCTTTAAATTCCGTATCGGTCTCGATATTGAAACTATCTACGAAATTACGCAGATATCCGCAATAATCGCAAAACAAATATTTTTTCCTCTTCGATCTGCCTCCGTCTCCGTCGAACGACGACCGTATTGCGCCAGATTTTTTGCCGACACCCTCGGACAACATAAATTCTAATATCGGCCCATCATTGACCCAACGGAATGCAATGTTGTGTAATTTATCAGCCGAGCGTTGCGGACGTGGCAGACGATAGCGTCCGCGCGCCTCCGCCCTCGTATCGATCCTCCGCCACCCGAAATTCCATTAAAAGTAATATTTATTACTATATTAATGGACTACACTGCGACACCGACGCTCGAACGATAAGCGGGAAGCGGGCGAGGGGACGACAGAAAGAAAATATGTACACGTCCACGTCGACGGAATCTAATTGGTAATTTCTGTAATGGCGCCGTCACACGAATTGTTTCTGTGTTTGTTTTCCGTCGACGCGGTTCTAAAAAAGAGGAACCGTTAACGGCCGTGCGGATTTGTCAAGACGTGCGGATCGATCGAGTGACGGTCAGAGTTGATTTTGTGAGAAACGTCAAGTACTGTCGTGTTAATCGAGACGATTATTCTTAATACATTTCATATTAGTGATAATTTCTTTTGACACCGACGCTCCCTAAGAGTTCTAACTGACATTCGATCGATTCGTGTTTCTCATCACAAACATCTCATTCAATTTTAATCGAAGTAATAATCAGGTTAGTGTTCCATGTTATTCTTTCATTATTAAAGTAACGATTCATCGTGAGACAACCGTTAATTATTATAATTCAAATTTGATCAAACAACAATTATATTTTTATTTATTATCAAGCTTTTAATAAATTAAATTTCGCTTTTCACGGATCACACGAGAAATGTTTCCGATAAACATGTCCAATAGTTGAAAATGTTTAATTATTGATCATTCAGAGAAATGTATGTAAATGTTTTCAAAAATTCAGAGTTATACAGTCATCGATTATCTATCGTTCACATTGACTGGAAAAAAATCAAAAGGTAGCCCAAGAGATTTTATAAGTGGTCAACCCGGAAAACAGAGACAGGATGAGATACGGCTACGTTCTCGCTCATAAGATTCTAGAAGAACGATTTTTTTGGATAAAATCATAACCGCGGACGGAACATGGGCTTTGTATGATAATTATAGGCGCGTTAAATCATGCGTTACGCCCATTAAACCATTGACATCGACTTCGAGAGAAAATATTTGCCTTAAGAAAACAATTTTTATTATTTTTATTATAATATCATCTTATATATTCTTATTTTAATATCATCTATTTCTGAATCTATCAACACTCACATTGCTAACACTTCCTGGTTGATTTTAAATAGATATTCATTTTCTATAAAATAAAGCGCCGAATTAGTTTGTACACTTGCTAGATATTCTAGTGTTTGAAATATTTCAGTTCTGTTTATATATGGTAAAAGTGAAGAAACTAGAAAAACCGTGAAACTAGCAAAAGGGGAACTAAATTGTCCCAAAACGATGAACATCACTGACCAGAACCACGTATCGATGTGAGATCACATGTATAAAATTATCAAATTGTGCTGGATATTTCTTGACTGGATGATCTTTTCTCGGATACACTTTGAAGTTTTTTTCACTTTCAAAAATCATCAATTTTATAAAACAATCCCTGTCTTATTAATTTCTCTAAGCGTTTCCTCTCTTCAATCGATTTGTCAGAATACCAACTATTAAACTTGTTTAATTAGAATATCCCTTTCAGCCACAGACGCGACTCGTCCTGTCCCGCCGACCGTCCCTCCAGACTGACATCATTTAACCCCCTCTTCATACCCATCGACCGTATGATTGGAAAATTAATCAAACGGTACGAGGAGCCCACTTCGCACTGAACCGTGCGTGCCACCTGCCCGTTCGACCCCGCGACACAGAAAGTATCCTAGCGCGGATATTTATACAAGTGCGTCGATGTTTGACATTTCGTTTAATGGATCCGTGATTCGATTTGTTCATTGTTGCGTCGGAAGCGTCGCGCTCGCGTCCGAAATTCAATTTAAACGTCCGACGTCTCGTATGGATGGTGATGTTTCGTCGGAACTCGTCCGCGCGCGGCCGACGTGCGGTCCGGGCACTAATTGAACGCTACAGAAGGGGGGAACCGCGCGACGAACTCACCAGTCTGGCCGAATGGCAGCGCGGAACGGCACGGCGGGTCGATGGAACCGCACGGACGTGAATTCGTCCTGTTGTTGGTTTCAGTTGTGAAACATCGGAAATGGATAGAAAAACGATAACTCGAATGAAATGGTGTCCATTGTAGGGGAGATCGGAGATGTTTGGCGGGATTTCTACTATTCGTTTTTTATTATTGTCGTAATCAGTTTTTTCAAGATATACAATGCTGCGCATGGAAGAGTAATCTTTCGACTACAATTCCTGAAATTCTCAAGAACTTCAATAAAGGATATTAAATTTTACAGATTTTTATATAAATCTCTGCAAACCCGCCAACCTGCTCCGTCCAAGGGGTAGGTTGGCGGTGCTTATCGGGCAGATTGAAGGTATATTTAGATTAAGTTGATGGACCATTATAAGAGACTTTGCAAGAGATCGAATGAACTTGAAATCGGAAAACAATTTATTAAATACCAATGAAAATGTTTTTATAAAGTTATTTCTGAGACTTTTTTACATTTTTCCTCACGGTTTTCTGTGTTTGGGTTGACACGATTCTTGCTCGACTTCGGCTGGCTCTTATTATAGAGTTCTGAAAGCTTTATCCGCAGATATTTCAGTTTTTATCGTATGATAAAGAGCTTTCGAGATATTCACATTTTAATGCTGACACAGGGTGGAAATCGATGTTCAAATTTCCAAGGTCATAACTTTGAATCTAATGAACAGATTCTAACAAACGAAGCACTTTTAGGTTTTGTAGTCCTTCAGCTATTTAACACTTTTGATCCGATGTGAATCGGTTCAACGGTTGTGGCGTAGTGAGCGCGAACCTGTGTTACAGTATTTTGTAACGCTTCCGCTGCTAACATGACATCCCGCTCGAAGAAAATATGGACCTGTTTACAGAGCTTTGAGAGATCTATCTCCAGATGTTTCAGTTTTTATCGTACGATCAAGAGTTTTCAAGATATTCACCTCTTTAATGCTAACACAGAATGAAAATCGATGTTCAAATTTGCAAAGTCATAACTCTTAATCTAATTAACGGATTTCAACAAATGAAGCACTTATAGATTTCGAAGTCCTTTAGCTGTTAAACACTTGATCCGATATGAATCGGTTCAACAGACGCGCCGTACTGAGCCCGAATCTGCGTTACAGCATTTGGTAACGCTCCAAACGCTAACAGGACACGCCGCTCAAGAAATCCGGAACCGTATTACAGACAACGAGCACTGTTTTCAAGCGAACAAGCATTTAATACTCTTATTTTTCAATAAAGAATCTCTCAAAGCGATACTATCATTCAATTCCTATCAAATCTCTATACCATTCTTCAGAAATCACTCTTAGAAATCATACCGAATACAAATTCCATTCCGTTTTAAAATAGCTGATCCGATCATTCCGAATCAATCAAATCAGCAACGATACACCCTTCAGTCTTAATCCGAACGAACGACAGAAATAAAAAAAATCTTAAATACGTCCCCAATTCCCATTTCAAATTTCATTTTTTATTCCGATGGAAAAATATGAAAGTTTAATACATTTTCATGAACTCACCCCTTATATATATATATATATATATATATATATATATATATATATATATATATATATATAGATGGAATTACGAATCGATATGACCGATAAAACACCTACACAGCACAACGTGTCGCAATTACTTTGAGTGTACTTACCTGAAGTAAGCAAGGAGAGAAAACGATATGACAAGAGCCACTAGGGACGTCGAATAACCGACCTCGTACGTTGTGATCATCATCTGCCGCCACTGGAACAAACGAAACATGACATATTAAACGGTTATATATAAATTTAATATATATATATATATATATATATATATATATATATATAAGTATTTATGACTGAGGGATGGGCGGTTGAAGATAAGAGGCCGGCACTGTAATTCAATAACGGTACGTGTCGGTCCTCTGACAGCGGATCGATTGTTAATCCGGATAAATCGGTTCGTTATGTGGTTGATTAATAAGGTTTGGTGTTACACAAGAATTACACAGCTGTCAGATATATGGCTGTCCTGGAAAAAAATGTGTATCGGTGGTAATATAACGATATTCCGTTAATCAATCGTCAGCTTTTAATCTACTTTTGGTGCGTCTGATCGGTACAAAATCCTGATATGAATTCCGTGCGTGGAAATGTTCACAGTCCGTCCAGAGTCTGTTAACACTGGCATCGAAGAAATCACAGGATGTCAATTATTTTTTATACATCTTCTTAATGAAAATGAACTCGGTCAATATGACTCTCGAAGTAATTACAAAATTTTTCGAAGCGGTCACTGTGTTCAGTGTTTTGAATCGCTTTAAAAAAAAACACTTTGGATATTTTGAATTGTGTCGTAACGCTTTCCTTTTGATCACAAACTTGAGTCCTGGGAATGTCCAGAAGGCACAGTGAGTCAAATCAGGTGAGCATTGTGATGCGTTTTCCGGTCAAGAAATCCGTACAATCTTGTATTATCTTGCAGAAGCGACCAAGACACTTGCTCTTGGTATTCAGACCGATCTCAAGAATCCAGTTCCGTAAACGACTCAGAACAGGACAATTTGCTCTTTGAGTACTCCTTGTGAACGATTCATTTCGAATCGAAGAGAACGCCGAACAATATCTTGTTTAGGCTCTTCTTCATGTATACTTTCTTCGGATTTTGTCGCTTCTGGGCTGCCGTTCCGCACTCCGCCTCTTTGTGAGTGGCTTGTATTGAAAACACAATATGTCGTCACCTGCTATAATGTTTTTCATGAAATCTGCATCAATGTACTCTACTCTTAGAATCTCTTTACAGTGCTCAACTCCAATGTGTTTCTGATCCTCTATCAGTGTTTGCGGTACGAAGCGTGCACGAATCTTAAGTTTGCGCAAATCTTCGATCAGAATTTGTAGTACAGTGCTTTTATGCATGCCAGTGAACTGTTCGATAGGTCCTGGGGACATACAGGGAGCGAAGGATTTCAAGCACTTCTTGCACGTTGTCGGAGCTGGGAATTGTTTTTGACTGCTGTTTTCTTTCAGATTACCTAATAAGCAAGATGTATTTTGATTATCCAGACGCTATTCACATGTAATCATCAAGATGGATTAACAATGAGGAAGATTGCTGCTGTAAGAGAGCTTTTTCTGAACCATATCATTTACAAAAAAGGAAACATTGTTTGTCCAGTAATACCATGCATTTTGAAGGTCAGGATTATTTTTTTCAAAAAACATTTCAGTAATTTCCTAGAAGCTTTTCAAAGATCAAAAATCAGCTCAAAGCGCTTTCGATGAATTCGTTAATTCCAGGACTCCAGAATTCTATCTTGTAGGAATCAATAAACTTGCTTTCGGTTGTGTACAGACCAACGATCTTTATTTTGATTAATAAATATATTTTTTTTACTGATATATGTGTTATACTCGATATGTAAAAACCGCAATTATTTTTGCACCAAAATAATAGCATGTAATAAAAAAGATATTTGCATGAAACATTATGAATTTCTGAAAATGTCTATTGAAAATGACAGGATATGGAATAATTTAAGTAGTTTTATTCTTTACGTTTGTTTTTATTTGTTTGTAACGACTATAAAATCTCTATCGAAAGAAAAAAAAAACCTTATTAAGGGTATAGTTTCTTAAGAATTTCAGTTATGAACGGCTCGTTTCATTCAAACGGCTATCGATGATTTACATCTGATCCACAACGTCGACCGAGAAGAGACGCGTTGTCGCTAGAAAGTCTTCCGCATAGATGACAGTTCAGTACCGCGGCACCGGAATCGTCGACGATCTGCAGAGCGCCGCAATAAATCTTGTAAGCGAAGGGCGCAATATTTGCGGCCGTATCTATGACGACAAGCTCGCTGCTGCTCACTCGATCCCATGTGCGAGCAATGTAAAGCTCCGTTAATATATGTTAACGTACAACAAAAGCTCGACTTTCGTTACCCCGCCGATGCGGAGCTGCCCGTACAATTGTGTTCTCTTTCAGTTTTACTCCTGTGCTCGTTCGAACGATCCCTATTTGTAAATTGATTACTTAGAAAGGTATTTCGTTCGTCACGGAAACAACAACAATAACACATAAATGAATGACGGTGTTTTCGAAAATCTTCACTGCGATGGGAAAAATGTCTTTGTCTTGAAAAACAAACAAGACGAATGTATATTAGGTGTACGAATTTGTTCGGTGCCTTTACATTGAATCAGTCTTAATTCTGTTTTGAATTAAAATATTCTCTTGTCATTTTAGGATTTCAAAGTGACAGTCTTAACATTTAAAGACAATAATATATAAAAGGTTTTTTTTCAATATCGATGCATTTTTTTAATTCGAAATAAACACAGAATTTGTACTGAAATTTCAAGCTTCTTGATTGTAAACAGTTGTGGGCAGAGACGGATCTGTACATCAGAGGCCCTTGAAAATTTATCATTTTTGCTTCCTCCCCTGTGAATATATATATATATATATATATATATACATTTTTCAATTTCTTGACAATATTTTTCTGCTGTTCTTCTTTCGCCAGGATTTAAGAAGTTGTAATAAATAATACCGCTTCCCAATCACTGGACAGTGACAATAATCTTTTTTTCACTTCTCCTCGGGCTATCCACTGTGATAAACGATGGAACTGTGATAAATTGGAAACGCTTATCACAGTAACCGAAGAGAAGCACCAAAACAGTTTCCTAAACCGAATCTTCATACAAAAAACATTATGGTCACTGTTCGATAGCCGGAAAGTGGCATCGTCCACTACGACTTCTTAAATCCTAGTGGAACAAGAACAGCAGAAAAATATTGTCAGGAAATTGAAAAGATCGATGTGAAGTCGCATCGTTTACTGCCAGCATTAGTCAATCGAAGATGACCAATTTTGTTACATGCCAACACCCGACCACGGTCTCACAAATGACTTAAAAAAAATAAATGACCTGAGCTATGAAACCTTACTTCATCCACCTTATTTCCAGACCTCTCTCCGACACATTCAGTTTTTTGAAACAGTTGAGTAATTTCCTACAAGAGAACGTTTTCAAAAATCAAACATCAGCTCACAGCGTTTTAGATGAATCCGTTAATTCCAGGATTCCAAAATTGTATCTTGTAGGAATAAACAAACTTGCTTGCCATTAGGAGAAATGTGTGCAGGCCAATGGTCTTCATTTTGATTATTAAATACAATTTTTAACTGATATATGCGTCTTTATACTCGATAAGTAAAAACCGCAATTATTTTTGTACCAAACTTATAAATATGTAAATATATATATATATATATATATATGTATAGAGAGAGAGAGATGTGTATTTATGTATGCAAATTTATTGACAAATAAATATCACAAGAGTAAGGAAACACATTTGCAGATAAAACCGCAATTATTTTTGTACCAAACTTATAAATATGTAAGTGTATATATATATATAGAGAGAGAGAGAGAGGGAGACATGTATATATGTATGTATGAATGCAAATTTCTTGACAAGTAAATATTACAAGGATAAGAAAACACGTTTGCGAATAAAACCGCAACTATTTTTGCACCAACCTAATACTTAAGTGACTACTACAATCGCTACAAATACAACTAAATTCAAAATGACAAAATTGTACCATAATGGTAATTTAATAAACATGTTTTTCAATATTTGCTTTTGACATATTTTATTTATTCGTATAACGCGTTTTTTTAACTTTCTTTCATTGTGCGGCCCGTTAGTAAGCGGGGCTCTGAAGTTGCAAAAATGCTTAAACAGTGAACGAGGTCAAAAAATACATTGACTCCTTCATCGACACACAATCGTCATCTTTTATCAACAAGAGATTTGTCAGTTATCAGACAGACGGAGCAAAGTTATATAGAATAATGGGTGATACTTTGAGGGTTGAAATGTGTTCCATTCTCCCGTAAATATTAATTTTCTATTAAAAAAAATCACGGTACTAACTTTGTACACCGAATAAATATTCATAATCGAAACGCACAGATAAAAATATACGAACTTACATTGAGGTCTTCGTAGTCGACGCACGTCGAATAATTCGACCACGATCTGTTCGTGATTGGGTGTCGAAACCACGACCCGTCTTCGTCGCAGTATTTGAAGGCCGTCCCTGGAACAGACAGGATCGGTGAACGTACGTACGACGAATCAATTTCGACGGAACGGAAAGGATCATATTTGACGGACGAGCGTGCAAAGGAGTGTTTGACCACGAAACGTTGTGTAAATGTGGCTGATAAACAGACCCGAGATGGACGTGGGTCGTCGGGAATGAAATTCGTACCGGTTCTACTTTGATGTAGGTCACATAGTTTATATTTTATTCGAATCGGGGCTTATTTTTTTGAATTTTCAATAGAAGGTCGGGTTCTTACAAATATTGCAAGTAGAAAAAAATTAATAGCTGTAAAATTGGTTATTCTGAATTAAATTTGGATTATGAAGAAATTAATTCGTTTTTCAGTTTTTATGCCTGAAGGAAGAACAAATCCTTTTTAATTTCATTCACAAAAAAACAAGAGATCTTTTGCAATTAACAATGAAATAAGAGATTTTTTCAAAGTTATCTAATCAAGAAATTATTTTTTACTTTCAATTTATTAATAGAGAAATAATAAGCTTCTTAACAAAGAAGAGGTATTTGATTTTTTTAATTGTATTTATGAAGAAATATTTTTTTATTTTCAATTTTATTAATGGGGGAATAATGAAAGCTTCTGAAAAAAGAAAACTTTCTTTAAATTTTATTTATGAAGAAATAATGAATATTTTCTAAATTTAATTAATTAAAATTGAAAGATTCCTTTCAATTTTATTTATTATTTTAGGAATGGAATGGATTTAAACATGATTTGGGAATAGATTTTATTTATGAAGAAAAAACAGATTTTCTCAATTCTATTTGTAAAGAAATATTATTTTATTTATAGAGAAATAGGAGACTTTTTTTAAAGTTAACTTATCAAGAAATAAGTTGTTATTTTTAATTTATTAATAGAGAAATAATAAGCTTCTTGACAAAGAAGAGGTAATTGTTTTTTTTTTTAATTGTAATTATAAAGAAATAATGGATAATTTTTAAATTTAATTCATTAAAATTAAATGATTTCTTTCAATTTCATTTATTGATTTAGGAATGGAATAGAATGAATTTAAAATTGATTTAGGAATAGACTTTTTATAGATTTTATTTATGAAAGAAAAACAGATTTTTCAGTTCTCTTTGTAAAGAAATATTATTTTATTTTCAATTTTGTTTATAGAGAAATAAGGTTTTTTTAAAATTTAATTTATGGAGAAATAATTTTTAATTTTCAATTTTATTGAGGAATAATATAAGCGTTTAAAAAAATAAATGATTGATTTTTATTTTTATTTATAAAGAAATAATAAATATTTTTCAAATCTGTTGATAAAAAAATATTTTTCGAAAGATAATAGATTTTTCAAAATTTAATTTGTGAAAACTCACTCTGAGTGTTTTTTTTACAAACCTTATTAATAATGAAATAATACTTTTCAAAGATTTTATTCATGAAGAAAGAACAGATTTTTTCTACGATTTCACTTATAGAGAAATAAGAGATTTTTCAAAGATTTTAACTATAAATAAATTACAGTTATAAATTTTAACTTTTTTGATCAATTCATTGCAAAAAAAAACAGTATCATAATTTATAATTAACCAAACTGCTTTGTTAAGTATAGTATTAGTTCGGGTTCTGTAGAATTTATTGTTTTGTAATTTCTAGTTTCATATAAATATGATTACTAAGATTCTGAAATAGTGGATGTATATCTTAAAATTTTAATAATTTAGAAAATCTAGAAAGCAAGCGGCATCGCAGGAATGAAGATAATATTAAAATCTCCTTACTGTTTTCATCGAAACCCTCGACGAATGATGGACAGCGTGCGTGCGCTGTCACGTTCGCAGGAGTGTCTGGCCAGCAGGACCATTCGTCGAATACGCCAGGACAATAAAGACCTGGAAAAGAAACGAGTTTGTATATAAAAAATATACTACAGATTATATTTTTCATATTTTGATTTTAAAGTTGCAAGAAACGAATTCCTTTTTGACAGTGTATATATATATATATATATATATATATACATATATATATATATATATATATATATATATGTATATTTATATTAAAAAATATGTACCTAAAAACTTTCACAGATTATTTTAATGATTCATCTCGTCGAAATGAAAAAGTTATCTTTCTCGATTACATCCCGTCCCGTCGTCCATCTAACTTTCAACCGATGAAGACGTACACGGCCGTGAATTAAAATCAAAAAAAAAAACTTTCCACACCGGCTTTCTCGTCGCACAGTCCGATGTCGAATCCGTGCTACTTTCCCGTTTTAATTGATTTATAAGAACGGCACAAAAATCCGAAACTGTCGAACGGGTGCCACGTCCGCCGTTTTCGGATGAAAGAACGCATATTTATGAATACATATATATATATATATATATATATATATATATATATATATATGCATGTATATATATCATCCATTTCTTATCCTTTTGAATTATTAATAAGGACTAAGTGCGTAATCGAATAAAATCGCAGGATTTCAATTCAGTGAGCGCGATTTTCACTTTTATGTTCTTTTTTTGTTGAAGATAAAGTTTTCGGTCCGCGTTGCACGGCGCTCAAATCGAATCATTCGAGTTTATTAATAGTAACGGACAGAACTGGAGAATATCTGAACGGCTGCATCGCTAATTGATTGTCGTTGAAATTTTAATTAAGTTAGTGGTAAAAACCTCACACGTCCAAACTTGTTAAGTCAGACCGAATCTGTAAAGTTTTTATACATTTATTGTCTGTTTCAACTCCATGTCTTCTTCCTTATTCATCAGTGTACCGGAATTAGAGCGCATGTATCGATACATATTTTCACATTTGCTGGTATTGTAAGGGATTTTCCAATAGGGATGTGACTTTTTAAAGTGTCCTATCGCACAGAGATCAATCTGACTAAAACAAAAAATTTCAGTGCTGTGTTTCATTTCAAATTAAATAATCGCATCTTTCTTATAAAATCCTGTACTGTATTAGATGTAAAATCAATTTGGTTTGGTTAAATTGAATCAATCATAATTCTGATTTAGATTAAAATATGTTCTCGTTGTTATAGGTTTTTGAAGTGTCTTCTTACAGCAGGAAAAATAGTAAATTTTTATACCACTTCATAGAAAAATATAGAGAAAAAATATTTACTACACCTGTGACTGAATTCATCCCCTTCTCTCTTGTATACATTTTATTATTTTTCTTGTCATTTTTTTCTGTATATCAATCGTTCAATATTGTTTTATGAGAATCGTGTAAACCACTCATGAGTTTGTTTCTGTGTATAATTCGTTAATTTCTGTTATTTTTTAGAAGAGGAGAGAGAGTGAGTCCTCCGGCAGCAAACAGAGGACGGATCTCTCTATTTTTATTTTAAAAAAAAACCAGGCACTGCTCTTTTCCAACTTCTGCATCGAAATATCTCGAGCGTACCACAACGATTTAAATATTCACAACGTAATAATAACTTCGAAACCGTCTTTCGACACTTCCCGTGCGAACGTTCATTTTTTAAACATTAAAAAAAAGACACTAAAAACGAACCCTCGCGTCACAGGATTCTTACACGCGCGTTCCGTGCGCGCATGCCGTTTCCCCGCGGTGCCATCGAGGAACGCATTAAATATTTCACAACATGTTTGAAATATCCGCAACCCTGTTGTGTAACGAATTTTCACACGACGTCACCAATAACGAACCGGTGCTAGACAGACAGATAGATACACACACACACGTGCGACGTATAATGTCGAAATCGGAGAATTATTATAATAGGTAATCTCTTCGGGATTAAGCCCCCTCCATCTGCCACTGTAATTCGACGGCGTTGCTAATATTAATGCTGTTTCATTTCCACAGAAGTGATCAATCCGACAGAGCACGACCGTACGGTATTATATTAAAGGTTTACTTTGTTCCATTGATCATTGTTATTGTATTATATTAGATATTTTAATATATATATATATATATATATATATATATATATATATAAATATCATGGAAATTAATTAACTACCTAATCCATTGTCAAACACTTGCTCTTGGAAATTCAGTCTATTTGTATTATTAGCTCTTTTATCAAGCTTAATATTTCATTTATAAATATGAAGCACAGAAGAATAAAACAGATATAAAACAACGGGTGTGTGCTCTTGTACACACAACAGAAGCAGACTTAGAAGAACTCGACATGGAGGAACTTCTATGCTGACGATTGAAATGTAAAAAAATTTATGAGTAGGTTAACACAGCAGGATAAATGAATGGTCTCGTTTATGTATACAAATTTAATAGGTATTTAAAAATCAAATATACCAAAAAAAAATAGTACAAAATCATAAAAGTAGAGAGTATAAAAGTTTGTTGGTCAAAAAGAGTCAAAATGATATCTGTCTCTCTCTTTGTCTATATATATATATAATGGAAATTAATTAACTACCTAATCCATTGTTAAACACTTGCTCTTGGAAATTCAGTTTATTTGTATTATTAGTTCTTTTATCCAGCTTAATATTTAATTTATAAATATTAAGCGCAGAAGAAGAAAATAAATAAAGTAGGGTGCATGTTACACAATATACACGCCAGATGTAAAACATCTTTGCCGTCGAACGAAATGTAAAGAGTTTTAAGAGTAGGTTAACATAGCTCGATTAATGAATGGTTTAGTTTATTTTTAAAAATTTAATAGGTATTTAAAAATCAAAAATACAAAAAAAATAGTGCAAAATCGCAAAAGCTGAAAGTATAAAAGTTTGTTGGTAAAAAAGAGTACAAATGATCTCCGTCGCTCTCTCTCTCTCTATATATATATATATTTATATATATATATATATATATATATATCATGGAAATTAATTAAGTACCTAATCCATTGTGAAACATTTACTCTTGGAAATTCAGTCTACTTGTATGATTAGCTCTTTTATCCAGCTTAATACTTCATTTATAAATATTAAGCACAGAACAATAAAAAAGAAAATAAGGGTGCATGTAACATAGTATGCCCGCCAGATGTGAAACTACTTTGCCGTCGAATGAAATGTCAAGTTTTAAGAGAAGGTTAACATAGCACGATAAATGAATTGTTTCGTTTATGTGTAAAAATTTAATAGGTATTAAAAAATAAAAAAATATAAAAAGAAATAGTACAAAATCGCAAAAGTAGAGAGTATAGAAGTTCGTCGATCAAAAAAAGTACAAATGATATCTCCCTCTCTCTCTCTCTCTCTCTCTCTATATATATATATATATATGTATATATATTTGTGTGTGTATATATATATATATATATATATATATGTATATATATTTGTGTATATATATATGTGTGTGTATATATATATATATATATATAAAATCAAAATTATCCACAAAAAAATTCTATGACGTCAACTTATTTATTTATGACGTCGAGGTTTCATGGTCCCCAAACATGTTCATCTCGTTTGCAAAACAGCAACGTTGCAATCTCTCTGCGATAATGGTTTTGATATAATTCATAAATGAATTTTAAAAAATATGTTAATTGTTTCATTCGGTTACATGTAGATGCATATAATTCATAGGTGGGCGAGCGCAGTGAGTAGGAGGTGAAGCCCCCTTTTATATATATATATATATATATATATATATAATTCCTGTTGGTAAAAAAATGGCTACAAAACAATTCCTGCAACGTAGGGTGTCTATATTTAAAATGGTACCGATAAATAAGCAGAAAAATTAGAAATTTATTTTAGAAAGAAAACATAAGATTGTTGGACAGATCTCCACATATTCATTTTTATATCTTCATTCTCATCTGTTGTTGCTTCCACTGTGTTGTTCATGTTGCTAATTTTATGTCCTGTATTTGATAAATGACATAAATGATACAATTGAAGTAATAAAATTGAAAATGAAGGTGTAAGATTAAATATTCTAAGAAAATCTAGAAATATATAGAAACAAACATGTTATTTTAAAAGAACAAATGGAGACTAATAGCGGTTTGTTCTTTCATAAAACTAAAATTATTAACTATACCCCTCCGTCGTTCGCTTCTGTCGTGTACGCATTAGGCATCCCCTCTCTCTCTCTAGCCTGTCACCCACTCTATACCGTAACAGCTTCTGTAACGCTTCCTTTCTTTTCGACTCGATTTTAAAAATTTACTCCCGACGTGACTCAAAGTTTTACTTCAAAAAGTGGCTTAGTATTCTAAGATAAATAACGAAATAGAAACTGTGATATTTTGAATTTTATTGACTGTAAAAGCGATGGATCGACACGATCTAAACGTTTGAAATTCAATGATTTGTTAACATTTACATCATTTCTTGTGTAAAATGTATTTTTTCATTTCTAGCTCTTTAAGACACACACTCTTTGTGTAATGAAAATCGATTTTGAAAAATTATGATTTTCCTTCAAAATGTGCATAATGAAAAGTGATTTTAGGTCAAAAAAATAAGATCGGAATCACTATGACTTCAGTCACTTATACAAAATGTAAAAAACTTCACAAGAAATTATAATGCTGTCTATTTTGTAAGTTTCACACGGTTGATGAATTTTTAGCACTGACAATTCGATAAAATTTAAAAATAAACCGAAGAACTTCACAAAAATGCGAATAGCAGCATGATTTGCACACTTTCAGACAATTAATGACCGAAACTGATTCATTTGCCATCCTATTTGCGTGTCAGCTTATTTTTTTCGAACGCAGCTCTAAAAAAAACAGCTGATAAAGTCTCGGTGTTATCAATGTCAGACATGTGATAGTTGAGGATCAATTTTTCAACACGGAACGACGTTCTGTCACGGAATACTAAATTGAATGCCGGCCTTGACGAAGGGTCGACTCGTGTCCGATAAGATGTGCGTCGCACCGACATGATTTTCGGTAATTAAGGCGCGTCGACGCGTCTACAACGACGTCGCCGACGCGGACAGAGCTTTGCACTCATCGGCGGACGACCGGAATGTCAAGATGTCACCGCATGAAGAGCGATGGGATAGGAAAAGCTTAGTTAAGGTGTTTTTTTTTATGTGTGACAAAAATCTCAGATATTTTGATGAGATATGCTAGGAGTGTGCCGTCCATTCGAGATATTATTTACCAGCTTCAAGAATATTCATTTTATCACTTTTATGAAATGACAAGTAGCATGGGATTCGAAACTGCTGATATTTATTATCAATCGATTTGTTTTAAAAACTTATTTCAAAATTGTTTGTTCTCAATTTTGATAATATTCGTAAAATAGGAAGAAATAACTATCGTCCTGTCATCAATTTCTAAAATCGATAATAAGAGAGATTTGATTGACAGTGTGTTGAAAGAGACAGAAATAAAGTGATGTTTTTATTATCTATTTTATTGTGTTTGAATTTTTCGCAAAATCAAATTAAATTTAATCCAACTTACACTTGAAGTTTAAGACTCAAATAAATTCCTTATTTATTCCTTATTATATAGATGTAAGATTTTTTCTGTAAACTATAAGCATCCTGTAATCGTTGACAGGCTCGTATTTTAAAATATAATTCTTTATAAACTTCCACGATTTTTTTCTGTTGATTTCAAGCATCATATAACAGTTTACAGGTTGATAACTCGACCAAATGAAATAACAACATGAAGCAATTACAATAGAACCGCAGCTTAATAAAGTACGGTGAATTTTTTTTATATAAAATTTCCATTGAACCCCAATTAGAATCAAAAATAGCTGAAAAATGTTTTGTTGACCTGGTAGGTGGTTAAACAAGCTGTTTATGTGATATTTTCAATTAAATAAGTTCTAAAAACCCATCGAATTTTAAATTTTCATCCAACTACTTATTCCATCAACATCGGATCCTCTTTTAATACGGATGTGCTCGAACAAAAGTTATTATTAAAACCCGCCGTTCGTCCCATGTATACATTAGAATCAGATGAAGTGCATATCATGCTTCTATGAATAATATCCGTTACTGAAACCGTGACCGATTTACATAAGTCTTAGCAGCGCGACGCGAACACCAAATAAATAAATAAAAATACGAGCGCAACAGACAGCACACTGGACTTCATGTATGAATCCGACGACGGTAACGAAATTAAAATATGTAAATGACTTCCGGTCGTCGTCGACGACCCCGCTTCTCGCGTGAAAAAACGTTCCGAGGATCCGGCTGAGAGCTCGCGTTTAATCCGGCACGAGATAAAACGCGAACGTGCAATAAATGTACCTGAATTTAATTACACGAGTTACAAGCATAACGGTTCTCATTCAATCTTTAAAGCGCCACGGTAATATTTTGAAAAAAGAAGTACAGGAAGTTACAAACAAAAATTTAGCTTGTTGTTTTATGGCGGAAGATTTTTACACGAACCGTTACACTGCTTCAAAGTCGTCGAAAACGAAACGTTGTTAATTGAAATAAAAACAATCAGGGGTTTAATAAACTTGAATAACTAGACAAGAGTATGATTGTCTATAACAGAACGTTCGATAACAAAGGAAAAAAATATGAATTTGCATTAACCTTTGTCCGTCTCTCAAAATAAATAACACTAAATTCGTTAGGATCAAAATAGACTCATATGTGGGTCTATACAAAATACTAATATTTTGTTTCTATTTAATTTCTGGTTTAATTCAAATGAAAACAAAATAATCACCAGATAATATACACAAATTGAATAGAAAAACAGAACATAAATTGAATACATAAATATTGAATATATAAATATTACGGAAAAAATCTGTCAGTCGGCATAAAGGACTCTATGTTGAGATATGGCCTTGTAAACTAATATACGATGCTTAAAGTCTACGGAAAAAAATTGTCAGTCGGTATAAAGGACTCTATGTTGAGATATGGCCTTGTAAACTAATATACGATGCTTAAAGTCTGCGGAAAAAAATTGTCAGTCGATACAAAGGACTCTATATTGAGATATGGCCTTGTAAACTATTATATGATGCTTGAAGTCTACAGAAAAAAATCATTGGTCGGTGTATAGGACTCTATGTTGATATATGACCATATAAACTCTTATACAATGCTTGAAGCCTACAAAAAAAAAATCTTCGGTCTATATAAAAGTCTGTACGTCGAGATATGGCCCTGTAAAGTATTATATGATACATGAAATCTACGGAAAACAATCGCCGGCCTTATCATTCAAAAACACTATATATCTTGACCAAGCAGTTGGCATAACCTCACAAAACGGTAGTGAAAAAATGAGGTCCGAAGAACGACATCTTAATCGTTGCTTACTTTTTGTATTCCACTCAAAAAAAATGCGACTAAGCCTGCCGGAATGATTTAGTCAGCTCTGGGGTGAGGTTTCGTGACTGATAAAACATGCAAATATGCTAAAACAGTCGAAGAAGTTCGAAAATATATTTCGACTTCATCGACTCGATGCCGCCATCTTTTTTTCGATAATAGATTCCTTGTTTATTCTACAAAGTTATAAAAAAATAATCGAAGATGTTTTGTGGTTCGAAACGTGTTCCATTTTTCCGTAAATGAACGTTCAATTTCTCTACTAAAAGGGCACCGAATTAGTTTGCACGCCTAATAATTATAATACGAATAAATTATAATCAAAAATGATCAAATTATAATTTCTTTAACGTTTTTGAACGGAAAAATCTATTTAGTTTGTTGACTGAACAATGTATATGGTGATTCAATTTAAGTTTTCACATGAAAGTATTAAAAAAAACGCAAAAATTAAAAAGAAATAATTTTATCCCCTGTTTAATATTTTAGTTGAATTGTATTGAGTATTGAATTGAACTCAAATACTAAATAAAAAATAACATGACTTTCCTCAACCCCTACCCTTCCTTTTAATACATCCATGTGGAAGTCTAAATTTAATCACTTATATTAATTTCTGAAAGTAATTTGAGCCAGACTGTTAGAATTATATTAAGATTCTTGGAGTTTCTCTCAAATCTATCACATCTAACACTTCATTGTTTAGAGTTGACAAGCGAATAGAAATAAAACAGTGAGCAAACGATTAAAACATAAAACATACATTACTTGAAGATACTTCACTAACCGAAAAAAAACGTTTCGAAATTAACTGAGATGAGAATTAAGATATATTTCATCCATTATCGTTCGAACGGAATTGAAATTCATTTTCTCAATTCGATATTTTTCAATTTTCAATATTTGAAATTATTAATCTTCTGCATAAAACGTTTTGAATACTTTCCCATCGATCAACAATTCATATTAAATAACATTCATCGATTCGACACTGTGCCTGTTGATCGATTACTCGTCGTACCCACGAACTTGACTCTATTAGCACACCTTATATCTATATAATCCTTAACACATCGTCTCATAATTACTTGAAACTCCATCTGTGGACGGAAAAAAACCATGTACGTGTCAGAATATTAAGTAATACAAACGTATCGATCATTCGAGATGGAGCGCAGTTCCAATAAACTGTCTGAACAATTACTGTTCAATGTACGGAAAGCTATTAGCGGAATTGAAAATATTTAAGAGAAGTACGAGCGAGTTTTTAACTTTCGCCGCGTATAATCGATCGGCGCTCATACATTCATACATACAAATTACATTATAAATTATAAATTATGTTAATCTTAAGAAAAGATCACGGCCGTGAACTGTTTCGAATGGTTTTTTTTTTATATATATAAAAGTGAGTGCCT
The DNA here is from genome assembly GCA_034766995.1 of Acanthacorydalis orientalis. Lineage (NCBI taxonomy): Eukaryota > Metazoa > Arthropoda > Insecta > Megaloptera > Corydalidae > Acanthacorydalis > Acanthacorydalis orientalis. The sequence continues at coordinate 1,453,286 of CM068314.1, forward strand.
GCAATGTGCCTGTAGTTCTTGCTAGAATTTCTGGACGAATTGAGATTTTTATGAAACATCAGACTGATTAATATGTGCTCAATCAGTAAAAAAATATCAATGTACACACATTTTCTTTAAATAACTAATATTAGGTTGAGTTATAATTTCCTGAATTTTTTCAGTAGTTTTTTTCAATGACCTATGTGAATCGTTCGATAAGTATCGGTAATCTAGATCGTTTCCAATCGTGAACATCAAAATCGCTACACCGAAACCCTCTTCATGTTTTATAAGTCACACCTTCCCGCGAACATGAACGAATCTGTCCCGCTGCTTCCATCTTCCATATTACTGATAGATTTCTTATCGAAAAAAAATGGCGGCTTTTAGTCGATGTCTTTGTTTTTCGAGTTAAGCTCATGTAGAATCCATCGGCCTAGCTTTTAATTTTTTTTCAGCTGAAATACACGATATAAAATTGCTTCCTGCTCAACTTCGAGTCATTAAGCAAGTTTTTTTTTCACTTGGACCAGAGTTTTCATTGAAAAGCTGCTCAAGCTCCTCGTTTCAAATTTTTTCGATTTTCTAAGACGTTTTCCGTCGAAAAGATCAAAAGCATCACCCGATTGTTTTCGTATTTGATGTGACATCATCTTCCCCAGAAAGCTAATAGAATATTTCCACTGCTTCGGCGACATTTTTTTTTCAACTGGAACTCAAACAGTATGCAGTGCCTAATATACTGTTCTTCGGACCCCATCGTGTCCACTACTATTTTGTGAGGTTATCTCAACTGCTTGACCAAGATATAAAGTATTTTTAAATGTTAAGTCTGGTACTTCAAAGTCCTAAAACGACAAGGGAATGTTTTAATTCGAAACAGAGTATGTTTGATTCAATTTGTAGGCACCGAATTAATTTTCACGCCATTAAATAACACATTTATTGTCATAAATTTCAATTAGTACAGGAAAATTACACGAGTTTCGTTTTAATTCATTGTTCAGTGATGAAAAACCCGTGTTTGAAAAAGCGTGCGTAACGAAAATAAATAATATTTTATAGAGAACACATGTCATACTTTAATTTGGTATACGACTAATTAGACATGTCTATTTCTGTGAAAAAACGAAACTGGTTTCGCAAAAACATGAAATCGTGTAAAGAATCGTATGAGGAAAGCAATTGAAAACGAGGACAATAAACGTTATTATAGATACGAGGAGGCTCTTCCCCCTGTTTTCAGACGCCCGATATACCCTAACAAATCATAGAAATCAATAAATTATACACACAATCAATCTGTGTAAAATGTAACTTGTGAGGTGCTTATTGGAAAAGTTTATAAAAATTAGCATAACGAAATACAATGTTAAAATCAGTAGCATTTTTTTTCTCTGAGGCTTCATCGAAATACAGTATTTCGAATAAATTTCTTCTCAGTTTTACACTGAAATCGTATATTTTCTTTCATTGTACATCGAGAGAGAGAGCTACATACATGTGACTGATGTCAACCAATCAGAACGGAGTCCAGTTCCAGCAATCAATTATTGATGATCAAGAATGGTTAACATACTACTTTTTGAGGTATCGGGAGAGGGAATGAGGTGGTATACACCAGGAGTTCTCAACTTGGGGCCATACGGCTCTCAGGAGGTCACAGGTGAGAGGTACGTCACGAGATTAGAGGGCCACTCACAGTTTTTCGAGGATAATAACGAAGACTTCACAAGCTTATTATTGCATACTTATTTAGTCTGTTAGCTGACTAAAGGTAACTGCCTTTCTCGTTTAGTTGCTTTGTGTGACTCAGTTGTGACATTTTTCAGAGATAAGGAAATAGAAAAAGATGATGAAAAGAAATGTGATAAATTTTACCCGTGTGATCTCTTCGAAAAGCTCAATTTGTTAAACAAACAACTACAGGGCAGGAATTGTGACCTCTGTTCAGGCAAGGAGATTATTGTAGGATTTCTTGGAAAGTTCATGCTGTATGCCACCAATATTAGACTTCAAGAATGCTCCCAATTTTCCTCTTTGGTAGCAGTTAGTGTTGAAATGAAATATAACGAAATGAATTGTGTATGTGAATCATTTGAAGCAGATTAATAGTGATATGGAAATTCGTTTCTGTGATTTGCTTGATATGGATATCCCGGCCTGGAAAGTTGATCAATTTGCTGCGGATGATGCAGACGTTGATGTTTCTCCGCAAGGAGCGCTCATAGAGCAACATAGCAGCCGAAATAACTTTCAGTCAAGGAAAATAAAATTTTTGGATCAAGGGTGCCGTATCTAAAATTTTTCCACAACTTTGGGATTATGCAAAATTGCTTTTTATGGTGTTTCCCACTTCGTATTTGGTAGAATCAGGTTTCAGTCATGTGAATTGTTTACTAAGCCTAACGCGGAATCCTTAACCATAACATAATGGACAGAGATGATTTTCGATTATCCCTCACAGCAATAGAACCGGATAAAAAAGGTTGTTTCTGGAGTACAAGGGATACATTGATCGAGGAATAATTGAAGTATACATTTTTATTAAATTATTGTATTTTGTATAAATAATAAAAATGTTAATAAAACATATTTGATTACAATCAAACCATTTAAATAGCTACCTTTATACCGGTAGAACAGGACGAAGGCAGAGGAAGGAAACAGGGATGGAACACCGTTCTATATAAAAAAAAAAAACTATTTTATGGAAACTTCACGATGTAATTATTTTTAATGCACAGAGCGATATAGATTTGAACAACACGTGTTGAACACTGGAAACGCGTGTCTCGTTCGCGGACGCACACCCTCTATATACGTTCGAAGAAATACGGAAACAGTCTAGTCGATTCCTCCAGTGTACACATGTAAGCACATTTTCCGACATTAACGATGCGCCGTTACCGTTACGGAACAATTAAGAATCCGTTAATGCGGCGTTACAGCCTTGTCGGTGATTCGACCGTCCGTTCGGCTGATTTATGTCTTTTAATTTCGTTAATAGCTCCTTAACGAAACACGTGGATAACTTTTGATGCCGAGTTCCGCTCACTCAGCCCCATTGTCTACGGAAAGTCGGACGCTATGCGTATTAAATACATTAACAGCACATCCGGTCGATCGAAACGTTTTGTTTCACTACATTGCTTACACTGCTTTTACTTCTATGTGTGTATATGTATATTATTATGTATATATGTATATATATATATACATATATAATATATATATATATATGTATACATATATATATATATACATATTTATGTGTGTATGTATGAGCGCTGATAATTATTAGAGTGGATTAAGTAAAAAAATTGAAAAAAATGATTAAATGATTAATTTTTTAACAAAGTATTTATATTTTAATAATCTAGAAGACCTTAGCTTAAAAAAATAAAAAATATACCGTTTAATGACCTGGAAAACAATATATATATATATATATATATATATATATATATAATATAAATAATATATATATATATATATATATATATATATATATATATATATCTTTGTGTGTGTGTGTGTGTGCGCTGATAATTATTACAGTGGATTAAGTCAAAAAAATAAAAAAAATTCTTATAATTTTTTTAAATTATTTATATTTTAATAATCTAGGAGAACTTAGCTTAAAAAATAAAAAATATACTGTTTAAAGGCCTTGCAAAGTTGGTCGGTACAAATAATTATGTGTTTGTTTACTTTGACAGTGAATCAAGTCACTTAATTTTCGGTACAAATTGTTTTTCTAGAAAAATACATGCACCTGATTTTTGTATAGAACAATATTTATTTTCAAGATAAATAACTCTTAACTTGGGTTAACTTCTTTGCTGAAAGCTCTCAAACGAACAATTAAATTGCTATTGGCAAAGGTACATCGAATGTCACAAGAATTCTTTGCCAAAAAAATTCAGAGAACACTATTAACTTTATTAAAAAGTACTTCGTCAGTGTCACGTCGTACAGTTCGAATAAAGAGAGACGAGAATCGATAGGCTGCTCCGTTATCAGATTACCAGTTAAGATACAATCAAAACGGATTAATTAATAAAACGCGGTCCCGTGCTCGTGCGGCCGTACGTGCGTGGGTGCACACTCCGACCGATTAATCCGGATCGCGTTACACAACAATCAGAAGACCACGTTCGGTATTTGATCGTTAATTATTAATATACCGAAAACAGTATTACGGGTTCGCACGTTTTATCAAACAGTAATTGCGACGTGGCGTTTAAAGTTTAGGGAAATGTGCCCGGTGGTGGGGAAGGGGGGACGAACGGCGGACGATGAAGCGACGCACGGACGTCGCGGTCGACCGTCCTTGCAGGACGCGGAGCGTGAACGCTCCACGGTTTGACCTTTCCGGACCGGCTTTGTGTTATTCTCCTTTTTTTTGTACGCGCGGCGAGGGAATAAAAGCGGGCGGCTTTTTTTCTGTGAACTGGAACATTTGACATTCAGCAATGGTGTTGAGCGTCCGTCGGTTTTTCAGAACTTTTCATTACGCTTTATATTCATGTATACTTCTAATTATCTTCTCTTCAGTCATTTACATACATTTTAAACACATGCACGCTGATATAGGGTGCTCTAGACAAACCGGAAAATTTCGAAACGTAATAATTGAATTATTTTTGAAGTGAAACTTCTATGGACGCCTTGGCGAGCGGTAAAATCATACGGCGTGTCACGAAAAACAATACCATGAATATAGCCGCGAACGAGAGAGAGATGAAACGAATATGGCTGCATGAAGTCGTAACGCATTTTCGGACCATTTTTACTACTTTAACATTTTTTACGTCTTTCTGCTTCGCAGAACATTTTCCCAAAACCGAACAAGTCAATTCAGTAAATCAACCCGAAAAGAAAGAGAAAATTCAATTATACAATACGATAAAGTGAATGAATGAATATATTTATTTATATCCGAGGTACATAGTGACCTATTATCAAGCTGGTTGGTGTTATTTTACATGTGCTTACTTTTATAATACAGTTTTACAATTTAAATAGTAAGGCCTTATTCGCACGTGAGTTAAAAAACCGCATCAACGCGCACTTTTTTTCATCTTTTCAATAAAACATATGAAAATCGGTGTATCTTTTCACATGCCGGCGTTTATTTAACGCACGGTAAAAAATATAGAACCTGATCCATTTCGAAAGTCGAACGTTTTGCGTTGAAGTAAATAGAACATGTGGAATAGGGTGCTTTCATTCGCATAGGCGTTTAAAAAGCGCCGAACGACGCCGAATTTGTCGGTCAGTCTTGCTTGCACTTCGGTACTGATTACAAGTACAACAGATAACGTCAGACACCTTTTACGAAAATGGCAGTATTTGATACTGAACGTTTTATTTTGGTGGTGGAATCGAGATCTGTGTTATAACAAAGGTTTACCAAATTATTCGAACAGAATTTTAAAGGAAGACGCGTAGACGGAAGAATCTTCAAAAATAATCCCAAATTAGAAAAGTATCGTAGATAACAATTCTGAATAATTCATTAATGTTTCGATTTTCATACTGGAGTAGCTGAAAAACATCCGGATACAACCCTCAATCATTATAAATACCCACAAACTGTCCTTTCAAGTATCGTTGATTATTCAGAGGATGCAAACAGAGCTTTTCCATTTCTTTTCGTCTTCATAAAATGCATACAGCGATTGCCAACAACTCTTCTGAATTCATGCGTCCGAAGATGATGAAAAGAAATGATTTTTAAACGCTCATATAAACACTATATCTACGAAGGTTTAAAAAGCGTTAAAAAGGTTAAAATTCAACCGTATTAGAAAATTTCTCATTTGTCCTCACCCTTTTAAACTATTATATTGGTAGAAAAATAATTACGGTCCATGACCTTCAAATTCGTATACGTTTTTCAATTGAAGTGGTTTAAATGATCCAGAACTGTTGGATGACCGACACCTAACTTTTGTGCAAACTCTAGAATTGGTTCACGTTGTTCTGACTCTGAATTGGTCGTTATGAACTGAAGAAAGAAGCTCGCGAAATACACTTTAAAATGATATTAACATGAACACGACGAATTGACACTTTCATTGAACAAACAAGGTTAGAATTCAGAGAAGAAACCCCGTAATTATTTTCCTACCAACCTAACGTCTACATGTGCACGTATCGTATCAAATCACCCGCGCTCGACCGAGAATCGAACTGAACTTGTTTGTCATGAGATTTAAATGCAACGGTCGGTGCATCTGTTAGAATATTAATATCGACGATGCGACGTTCTCAATAAGAAGCTTACATGAACTTTTAATATGATTATTTCGACGATTGCATCGGGAATCTGAAAGAAAATGAACATTCTATCGCGACAGGTCTCTCGCAGACAGTGTCTCTGTTCAATAAAACATCTCAAGTAGTGAAATGTTTCATTGAATCGATTCGAGTTGAATATTTGTTCTTGTGCGAGTCGAGAAGACAGAGTAAATGTTTAAGTTGTTGAGAACTGTTGAATGCAATGAAGAATATTCACTTGTATTCAGCCCTGACAGTTGATAGGTTTTTCGGTACACTTGAAGGTAATGTTGGTCGAGTGAAAGATGTTTAAATGGAATTAATTCGATGTGAAAATTGTTAAATCTCTTTAAGTGATGAAAAGGTTCACAAATCGATTCTGTTTTCAATCCACAAACTGTTAATTCGATTCTGTACAAAAATATGTAATAAATGGCTATATATAATTTTTGATAACTATTTATATAGATTTTAACGACGATTCTCAAAGTTTGAAGGTGCAAGGATGCAAGAATTCATTGTATTTGTATAAGGTTGTTAGAAAAATAATTGCGGTTTATAACTTAAAAATGCATATACAGCTTCACACACTAGCTGTTTTAAGTCGGCCAGAACTGTCGGATAAATAACACCTGATTAAATTAATAGAGAGTATGGAAAATGTTCTATTAGTTTGATAGAAAAATAATTCCGGTTTATGACCTTCAAATTCACATACATTTGATTTTATTCAACAGTCGGAATGAAATAATTAAATGCGCTCAGTGCACCGCAATCGTTTAACCGATTCACATCGAATCAAAAGTATAACAGCCAAAAGACCTCGGAACCTAAAAATGCTTCACTTGTTAAAAATCCGTCGATTAGATTAAAAGTAATGTTATTTAAAATGTGAACATCTATTTTCACGTTGTGTCAGCATTAAAAAGTGAATATATCGAAAAAATTTATCGCACGATAAAAACTGAAATACCTGCGGACAGACATTTCAAAACTCTGTAAGAAGAGTCCACATTCATTATTATTTTTTTAAAACAGTCAGAAACTGAGCTATCAAATCTGTCAACACTACAAAAATTCAAGATGCATAGAAAAACTGTTGTGGACCGTATAAGAAACCACAGGAAACGTAAAGTGGAGGAAGAGCGAAAGCTGGGGAGTTAAAAAAAATATTTTGGTCCTATCCGAAAAGATGAAATTGTTTTATTAAACAACTGAAAACCTTTTCACTTCCCTAACTTGATATGATTCTGCTCAACTTCTGCGGATGTTTACACATACAACTCCCATTTTTTTCTGAATAAGTCTATTTAAATGTTATATCCTAATTTTGGTCGTTAGATAATTAAATAACGTATTTTTTGTGCATTAACTGTTCTTCATTATGTTTACAAGCTTGAACAAAAAATAAGAAAACTAAAATATTTTCACCTTTCTAGCCCGACATGATTCTATGTAAATTCCTGCGGTTTTATACACATCGAACCTTCATTTTTTCTCTTGTAAATTCGCATGATCATTGCGAATCTTTCAAGATAAGACAGAAGAAAGTACATACAATCGAGCACGAAATACATCTGATATATTATTGCAATAATTGCAAAGTATTGCATCATCCATTTTCATTTAAATGAAAACACCGCATTACTTATGAGATGACCGAACACACCTAATTTATTCTAATGTCCATTCTGTAACTTGTACGTTTCCCTTGTATAAAACATATTCCAAACCAAAAACATTTATTTCGTCTTCGTATCCGGATCCAATTAAGAAAACATCTGAGATACAATGGACTTCCTTCGTACAAGAATTTAATCAACATTTAATACAGCGCACTGTTTGTTCATGTGGTCGAATTGTGACACTTTCTAACGCTTGGAAATGAATCCCAGATGTTTTCAGTACATAGATATTCAGGTGTGTGTATATATATATGTACATATATGTATGTTTACAGTATATCTCTTAAATTGCATGTCTATTGTAAAACTGGCTAACCGTAAAGAGATTAGTGTCACGCTGTATATTCTCTGGTTCCCGTTCCGCAGCGGCTTTACAGCTAACAGATCGCCAGCTGCGAACAAATGTCGCCGGTTTGTGCTCTTTTATAAGCCGATTGATACATTAATCTTATTCGAGTGAAGCGCGCCGATGGAAAAAAAATGTTACCGTCCGGCCATGCGGCCGGCCGCGCGTCGACAAATATGTTTATTGTTCGACGTCGGAACGTTTATGTAAAAGTCGACGATTTATGCCAGGAAGTGAGTTTCATAATCGACGACAGCTCTTCCGCGAGCCACGTACCGCCATGTGGTTCGCGGAGGTACAAATAAGTAACCGAAAGCTGTGTGTCCGTGCGGCGGAAGAATCGGTCTTTTCGGTAAAACAGTTAACAACAATATTGACACGGTTTGTTGTATTCACATGTGCGATTGTTTGAAGTACTTGTAAGTGTCTGTGATTTGGTGCGACGGTGACAGCAGTCTATGAATTCAACTTAGCTGAGTGTAAAATGGAAGATGGAAAAACAATTTTAATTGTGCGATTTACAGTTCTCCGAATCAAGAAAAAGAATGACAAAATCTACATTTTACACCGTTCATTACAACCGTACACTCATGGATGTGCAGTGTTCCTTGGTAGAGGGGAGCATAAACTACAAACGATTCTCAATGTCAATTTCGTGTCGGAAGATTCACCAACACTTGTTAATTTTCTATGTGCGAAAAGTTAAAATTTAAAGTACGAATACTGATCCTATAATCGCGACGACAAAATCGGGTACAACTATAGATGCTGTCTTTTCCCGATATCTTCACAACATACATTTCATATTTCAATTATCATAAGGCCATGATATCCAGTTGAACAAATTGAATCCCCACTAGAAATTCATGGAAGTTGATGGAATATAATAAAAAAAATGTTAATTTTCTAATTCAATTCTTATTGTTTTACATTTGCAGTCTCCCTGTTATACAAAATTATACAATTCGTCCTCTCCCATACTGATTCTTAAAATAACTGTTAAGACCTGAATTTCAGTATCAGAAATAAAAATCACATGAAATCGCAGCTGGCCAGTGCATACGATACGAATTTCATCTATCGTAGCTGGCCAGTGTATATTGATGAGTTTCATCTGTCTCTCGCGCTCTCAACAAAGAGTATCGGTTAAAATATTTGTTAGTCTACAGTACAATTAAAATAGGGTATTCTTAAGTCATTGTTAAATAAAATACTGTTATCATCAAATTAATAAGAGTGTATAGTTTCTGCATGTGTTTGCTCCGCCAACTAACATTTACAATAAAAATATACAAAACCTAAACCATTCACTTATCATGGATGATACCATGCTCTTAAAACTCTATACATTTCAACCAACTGCAAAGAAGTTTCACTTCTGGCGCGCGTTCTGTGTTACACGCACCATTTTTTAATCAATTTGAAGGGTGAAAATCATAAAAAGATAATATCTAATATGTATATGCCGTACGGATTTTTGCACACCCGACAAAAATTGTTTGAGAAGTATTGGGATGTCATCCGCATCTTTATCATATTCATCCGAACTTATCTCTTCCGATTACTAGCTGTTTGACTCCGTTCAGAATTCCTTGAATTGACAGAGTTCCTCTTTCCAACGAAGGCATCAAGTAGATCATGGAACAGTTTTCCACCAAAAAAGACAGGAAGTTCTTTGAACGAGGAACCATGAAGCTGTCCAATACATTTTCGAATAAAGTTATTAAGCTTTTTATAAAGAAGTGTCTTTCATTTACATCTAAAAAAACGGACGGAATTATTGTCGAACCCAATAAGTCTTCACTCTGCAAATCAATCGAGAATTTTTTCAATGATTCTTACGGTGAGAAAATAATTAACGTGAAAGCGAACTCAGTCACAGTGTCAGAACTGTACCGCGACGCTTCTCCAGACTTGTACTTCCTACACTGTCGAATCTATCCGGTGATAATATTTTCATTCTGTAAATTTTCATCTTATATTCGAAAGCGGTTCGTTAATTTTCAAGCAGTTGTTGTAATAAAATTATGTACACTTGAAAGGAGAGCACTTGTTCTTCTGAAGTATTTCGACACGTTGAAATCTTACAAGAACAGACCGCTTGTACGTTGAATTCAAACATGAACATAACGCTACATTTCTGCTATTTAATTAAAAGAAAGTGTTGTAATTTAAAAACCTGTCAATACACTTCTGACACTGTCTACGTTCAGTATCACAAATGAATCGTTTTTTCATCGCAGAAACTACAAAAGAGTCTTCTACTGAAAATTTTTTTTGAATGCCGCTTGTTCACATTTCGATAGCGAACTATATATTTTTTTAAAGAAAGATTTATTTAATATATTTGTATGATTGAAATGTCACTATTTTCAAATATCTCTTCCACGAGGCTTGGATAGAATGTTCCGGTCCTGAACAAGAACCAACATTTTTTCGGATTGATTCATATTTATGTCTCAGTTTAATTTCCATTTAGCTCGATACACTTTTCCCAATCACGTTCTAGAGACTGACAGGCCGATTTATAAAGATTTTCTGAATAGCCATTTGCAGTGTCGCTGACATCATTGTCGTCCGCAAATCATTTCCACAGAGCTATTTTTGATGTTAGGAAAGATATAGAAGTCGCATGAGGCTAAATCTGACGAGCATGGTGGGCGGGTAAGCAATTTGAACTTTAATTTATTGATTTCAGCGAGTGCCGCAACTGATGTGTGGGCTGGTGGATTATCATGATGAAACAGCACTTTTCTTTTCGCCAAATATGGCAGTTTTTTCCTTGATTTCATCGTTTCAATGCTACAATAATTTCAGATAATATTTGTTATTAAATGTTTTTCCCTTTTCCAGGTATCCAACGAAGAGTATTCTACTCATATCCCAAAAAAACAGTGCCTTTCACCTGGAATTGTCTTTTTCTTCTTTGGAGTTGGTTCGCCTTTCTCGGTCCATTGTTTCAACTGTTACTTGATTTCAGGAGTGAAGTTGTGGACCTAAATATCATCAACGGTTATGTATCCTGTCCTCGTACTTTGCAGTCCAATTTATATATAATGCTACATTTCTGATATTTAACACTAGAACTACCACACACCAGTCAAAATGACTGGTTTTACAATTTTATTTTAAAATTCCTACTTCATGTTATTTTTTTTTTCGCAACGATGACATGACTTTTGCAGCGATAACTAACGAAATAGTATAACGAATTTTATTCTTATTTTTTTTTATTCAAAATTAAAATAATTTTGTATCATGGCTACTTATACTAATTCCAGTCAAAATGACTGCTGTGACTTGTTAAAGTGTAAAAGTGTTCTGCAATCTGTTTACCGGACACGAATTAACGAGTTTACTCGTTTTGTACAACTTCTCGCACGTTCTTAGAATTCATTCATTCAGAATGATGGTGAAAATTATCAGGAAAATTCCGGATCGATCATGATGGTAACGCAAAATTAATGCATTCATTCGGAAATATATTCAGTCATTCATTTTGATCTGGAGGCGTTGAATGTGTATTGAAGTATTTGTTGAATGTTGCACTCATATTATTATAATATAATAAATAATAAAAAAAATAATTATATAAATTATAATGACATATTTCAATCAGTGTGAGGTGAGAAAAATGAATACAAATATAAATTTTATGCAATCTCTAGTTTTATTTTATTTTTATAAGCTCTGAAAATGGTAAAACGAATGAAAATCTCTGAATTATTACAAAAACTGAGCGATATACCAATGGAATGCTCTGTTAATGAATATGATGAACTCTATGACAGTGTAGGTGGACCAGAAGAAATTGAAAATAAACTATGCGGTATTCACGATGAACTTTTTAATAGTGAGAGTAGTGGCAATGAGCTTTTAGACGAAGAAAATGCTCAGGAGTCGTCAGAATATGAGAGTGAATTTGAAAATATTTTGAATTTACGCAAAAGAAGATGTGATCAAGTGCTTTCAAGTTCTGAAGATGAAAATGGAAGTATACTACATTTTTGATAAAATCGGAATTTCAAACCTGTTTGAATGCTTTTGAAAAATCACGATTTTACATCCAACTGTGTATACTGTAGGACGTGTGTAAATAAAAAGTAGACCTTCTTCATCAAAGACTGAGTACTTAGAATGAATTGAATAGATCTAGGCTAAAAATTGTATTTCTAATTCATAGATATGGAATTTATGAACGAGATTCGTTTTCGAAGAATTTCATATATTCCTTCAAAATATCAAAAGTGCAAAGAAATCGAATCTGCATATTTTTCTCGTTGGATATTTTCTTGCTAGTCGCAAAATATATATTTTATAATACAGTATCGTTTTGACGCCGATAAAGATGCAGATGATTGAGATAAAAATTATTTAATCGCAAGTGACGATTTTTAGGCAAAAACTAAAGTGGAAAAAAGCGCCATTCTGTCAAGAAATATCATTTCCTAATCAGTCGAAAGCGATTTTCTGTCAATACTCCGTTGTTCTTTATAATAAAATCGTGAATTCGAATAGAAAAAAACACTTTTGAAAAATTATGATTTTTCATCAAAATTTGCATACTGTAGTTCGTGCGTTTTTTTTGGTCAAAAAATTAAAGTTGGAAATGGCGAAATTTTTCGCCACGAATTGATTATATAGAACGAATGTAATCGATTTAGTTCAAAAATTGTATTTCTAATTCGAAAATATGTCATCTACGAACGAAATACTTTTTTGAAGAATTTCATCTTCTCTCCCAACGAATAAGAAGCATAAGCAAATCGAAACAATCCGTTATTATCATGTGAAATATTTTTTTAAAGAACGAAAATATCTATTTATAAGCTGGTAATAATTTATAAAGCGATACATTTATTAATCTCTGATTTAAAAAAATATTTATCCGTGAACGGCGATTTGTTAGTCGAAAACTGAAAATCGAAAAGAGGTCCGTTCCAGAGCTGACTATCGCTCTCCGGTCATTGGAAAGCTGATTTTTCTTAATAATATGCTATTATTTTTGATAAAATCGGAATTCCAAGTCAGTTTGAACTATTTTGCAAAATCATGATTTTTCGTCAAAATTTGCATACTGTAGGTCGTGCGTTTATTTGGACCAAAAAATGAAAGTTATAAATGGTGGACTTTCTCGCCACGAATTGATTATTGAGAATGAATGTAATCGACTCAGGAGAAAAATTGTATTTCTAATTCGATAATATTTGATTTATGAACGAGGTACGTTTTTGAAGAATTTCATCTTATCTACCAACACATAAAACGCGTAAACAAATCGAAACTATGCGTTATTATCATCTGAAATATTTTTTTCAAAGAACAAAAATATCTAATCATAAGCCGTTGACAATTTATAAAGCGGTGTATTCATTAATGTGTGATTAAAAAAATACTTATCCGCAAACGGCGATTTGTTAGTAGAAAACTGAAAATCGAAAAGAGCGCCGTTCCATTGCTGACTATCGCACTCCGATCGTTGGAAAACAGATTTTTCATAATAATATAATATTATATTTGATAAAATCGAAATTTCCAGTCAGTTTGAACTCTTTTGAAAAATCATGATTTTTCATCAAATTTTGCATACTGTAGATCGTGCGTTTTTTTCGGTCAAAAAATGAAAATCGAAAATATTAGAATGCTTTGATATAAATCGATAACTTGGACCTAATCAAATCAATTTGCGCTAAACTTACACTCCATATTCCAAAATACAAATTTTGTCGAAAAGAAACTATTTCAGAGAGATTTGTATTTACTCTCAAAATATGCAAAGTATGAAAAAATTTATAAAACCCGTAAATATTAATTGAAGTACCATTCAGTGGCTGAAAACGTCGACCCACTGCCACTTACTCAGGTACACGAATTTTATCTACACTTCTCGGGCACTCCGCTGTAAAGTACGGATCCATTCGTTAACACCACAGCTACTTATTCAGACACAGGAATTTTTTCAACACTTCGCAGGCACTCTGCTGTCTAGAACGGGTCTACAGGTCAACCCACAGCCACTCATTCAGTCACAGGAATTTTTTCTACCGTTCTCAGGCACTCTGCTGTAAAGTACGGGTCTATATGTCAACCCACAGCCACTCATTCAGACACACGAATTTTTTCTACACTTCCCAGGCACTCTGCTGTACAGTACGGGTCCATATGTCAACCCACAGCCACTCATTCAGACACACGAATTTTTTCTACACTTCCCAGGCACTCTGCTGTACAGTACGCGTCCATATGTCAACTCACAGCCACTCATTCAGACACACGAATTTTTTCTACACTTCCCAGGCACTCTGCTGTAAAGTACGGGTGTATATGTCAACCCACAGCTACTTATTCAGACACACGAATTTTTTCTACACTTCCCAGGCACTCTGCTGTAAAGTACGGGTGTATATGTCAACCCACAGCCACTCATTCAGACACACGAATTTTTTCTACACTTCCCAGGCACTCTGCTGTAAAGTACGGGTGTATATGTCAACCCACAGCCACTCATTCAGACACACGAATTTTTTCTACCCTTCCCAGGCACTCTGTTGTAAAGTACGGGTGTATATGTCAACCCACAGCCACTCATTCAGACACACGAATTTTTTCTACACTTCCCAGGCACTCTGCTGTAAAGTACGGGTGTATATGTCAACCCACAGCCACTCATTCAGACACACGAATTTTTTCTACACTTCCCAGGCACTCTGCTGTAAAGTACGGGTGTATATGTCAACCCACAGCCACTCATTCAGACACACGAATTTTTTCTACATTTCCCAGGCACTCTGCTGTAAAGTACGCGTCCATATGTCAACCCACAGCCACTCATTCAGACACACGAATTTTTTCTACACTTCCCAGGCACTCTGCTGTAAAGTACGCGTCCATATGTCAACCCACAGCCACTCATTCAGACACACGAATTTTTTCTACACTTCCCAGGCACTCTGCTGTACAGTACGGGTCTATACGTCAACCCACAGCCACTCATTCAGACACACGAATTTTTTCTACACTTCCCAGGCACTCTGCTGTAAAGTACGCGTCCATATGTCAACCCACAGCCACTCATTCAGACACACGAATTTTTTCTACACTTCCCAGGCACTCTGCTGTACAGTACGGGTCCATATGTCAACCCACAGCCACTCATTCAGACACACGAATTTTTTCTACACTGCTCAGGCACTCTGCTGTACATTACGGGTCTATACGTCAACCCACAGCCACTCATTCAGACACACGAATTTTTTCTACACTTCCCAGGCACTCTGCTGTAAAGTACGCGTCCATATGTCAACCCACAGCCACTCATTCAGACACACGAATTTTTTCTACACTTCCCAGGCACTCTGCTGTAAAGTACGGGTGTATATGTCAACCCACAGCCACTCATTCAGACACACGAATTTTTTCTACCCTTCCCAGGCACTCTGTTGTAAAGTACGGGTCTATATGTCAACCCACAGCCACTCATTCAGACATAGGATTTTTTTCTTTTTAAAAATTGTATTTCTTATTCAACGATATGGAATTTATGAACAAGATTCGTTTTCGAAAAATATCATATCTTCCTTCAAGACATTGCAAGTGCAAAATATGTTGAGTCGCCATGTTTCCTAATTGAATACTTTGAAAAATTCACTTTTGAAAAATCATGATTTTTCTTTTAAATGTGCATACTGTAGGTCGTACGTTTTTTTTTGGTCAAAAAGTGAAAGTTAGAAGTGATGGGCTTTTTCGCCATGAATTGATTATCTAGAACGAATGTAATCGATTCAGGTCAAAAGTTGTGTTTCTAATTCGAACATTTGTGATTTATGCACGAGGTACTTTTTTGAAGGATTTTATCTTCTCTCCCAACGCTTAAAAAGCATAAGCAAATCGAAAGTATTCATTATTATTACCTGAAATATTTTTTTAAAGAACAAAAATATCTAATTATAAGCTGATGACAATTTATAAAGCAATGTATTTATAAATATGTGATTTAAAAATATATTATCCGTGAATTGCGATTTGTTAGTCGAAAAATTAAATTTGAAAAATGCGCTGTTCCATAGACATTTATCGCGCTACGATCGTTGGAAAGCTAATTTTTCTTAATAATTTGCTATTATTTTTGATAAAATCGAAATTCCAATCCATTTTGAACGCTTTTGAAAAATCATGATTTTTCATCAAAATTTGCATACTGTAGGTCGTACGTTTTTTTTGATCAAAAAATGAAAGTTGGAAATGGGGGACTTTTTCGCCACGAACTGATTATTTAGAACGTATGTAATCGACTCAGGTCAAAAATTATATTTCTTATTCGAAAATATGTGATTTATGAACGAGATACGTTTTTGAAAAATTTCATCTTCTCTCTCAACGCATAGAAAGCATAAACAAATCGAAACTATGCGTTATTAACATCTGAAATATTTTTTCCAAAGAACAATAACATCTAATCATAAACCGAATGCAATTTATAAAGCGGTATATTTATTAATCTGTGATTTAAAAAAATATTTATCCGAAAATGGCGATTTGTTAGTCGAAAACTGAAAATGGAAAAGAGCGCCGTTCCATAGCCGACTATCGCTCTCCGATCGTTGCAAAGCTGATTTTTCTCAATAATATGCTATTATTTTTGATAAAATCGGAATTCCAAGCCAGTTTGAACGCTTTTGAAAAATCATGATTTTTCATCAAATTTTGCATACTGTAGGTCGTGCGTTTTTTTTGGTCAAAAAATGAAAGTTGGAAATGGTGGACTTTTTCGCCATGAATTGATTATATAGAACAAATGTAATCGATTCAGGTCAAAATTGTATTTCTATTTCGAAAATATGTGTTCTCTGAACGAGATACATTTTTAAAGAATTTCATCTTCTCTCCCAACGCATAGAAAGCGTAAACAAATCGAAACTATGCGTTATTGTCATCTGAAATATTTTTTTTAAAAGACGAAAATACCTATTTATAAGTTGATAACAATTTACAAGGCGGTACATTTATTAATCTCTGATTTAACAAAATATTTATCCGAAAATGGCGATTTGTTAGTCGAAAACTGAAAATCGAAAAGAGCGCCGTTCCATAGCCGACTATCGCTCTCCGATCGTTGGAAAGCTAATTTTTCTTAATAATGTGCTATTATTTTTGATAAAATCGAAATTCCAATCCATTTTGAACGCTTTTGAAAAATCATGATTTTTCATCAAAATTTGCATACTGTAGGTCGTGCGTTTTTTTGGGTCAAAAAATGAAAGTTGGAAATGGGGGACTTTTTCGCCACGAACTGATTATATAGAACGAATGTAATCGACTCAGGTCAAAAATTGTATTTCTTATTCGAAAATATGTGATTTATGAACGAGATACGTTTTTGAAGAATTTCAACTTCTCTCTCAACGCATAAAATGCGTAATCAAATCGAAACTACGCGTTATTATCATCTGAAATATTTTTTTCAAGGAACAAAAATATCTAATTCTAGGCTGGTGACAATTTGTAAAGCGATAAGTTTCCTAATCTGTGTTTTGAAAAAATATTTATCCGTGAACGGTGATTTGTTAATCGAAAACTGAAAATCGAAAATAGCGCCGTTCCATAGCCGACTACCGGTCTCTGATAGTTGGAAAGCTGATTTTTCTCAATAATATGCTATTATTTTTATAAAATCGGAATTCCAAGCCAGTTTGGACGCCTTTAAAAATTAATGATTTTTCATCAAAACTTTTTATTCCTGACATCTTACTTTATACTATAAGCATAACTTATCTTTGAAATGAAAATTCATTTTATTTTTTTTACCAAAGCATATATTCTTTATTATACTTATTATTGTATAAGTGATAAAATGTGCCAATCCTCAATTAGGGAACATGGTCTCATATCGGTTAATATGTAAAACCAAAAATGTACTACAAACATGGAATTCCTTTCGTAAGAAACTAATAAGTCAATAAATATAAGAAAATTCTATTATTGAGAATTTCTTAAAGACCAGTGATTTTTACTGATTTTGGTAGAAATAGTTTCGTCTTAACTGTCAGTAGTTCTAGTGTTCATGAAACAAAATTGTAATTTAAAAGCCTGTCAATACACATCTGCCACTGGTTACATTCAGTATCACAAAAGATTATTTTTTTCATCCCACAAACCACAAAAGAATGTTCTACTGTAAAATGTTTTTTGAATGTGGCTTGTCCGCATTTTGATAGTTAACTACTCGTTCTTTTCTTTAAAAAAAAAATCCTCTTAGTATATTTGTGCAACTGAAATGTTACTATTTTCAAACATCTCTTCTAAATATAATTTTAAATACAGAAATAAGCGAAACTTGTCTAAACGACGATACTTCGACTTGACTTTGACAGAGCTCGTCAGTGATTTAAAATATTTTTGCAAATCGTACAACGTTCATAATTTATAATCTGTGATCGACACATTTCAATACGTCTGGAAAGTAAAAATGTATAAAGGAACGTTTCAGGAATCCGTCCGCGGCTAAAAAAACTTTCTCGTCGAAACGAGACCGCACGTGCATATTCCTTTAATCCAGCCGACGAATAACTGATTTCCTGATGCCAGTGTGACGTCCCGACGTTACGCGGACACATTTTCAAAGTTGATTTTCATCTATCTGGGTTACATATGCCATCGGTAATCAATAATCGATGCGACGTTGTGGGGTTGATGTCGATTCGTGCGCTCTTCTCTTTTTGGAACGACGGCTCGTTTGAACCGAAAATATCAACTGTACAGAATTGCGTGGGATGAATCTTGTTTAACACTAATAAGCAATCGATCAGAATTCAGGTTAATAATTTGGTGTAGAGTGTTTGATCCCTTAATTTAAATTCTTTTGTATTTTTTTAAAAATAACTTATTTAATTCGATAGTTTATTCAAGAATTATAATAGTTGTTCGACGATCTTGCAATGAATATCGTGTAAGATCTTATCATGACAAACTTGAAATGATGAAAACCGCAATTATTTTGTACCAATCGAATATTTAAACATGGAACAAGATACAACCGTAGTGGAAACTTTTTCATTCGTCCTCACTCACTTAAAAACATTTATATAAGTATGTGTCAACAATATACACCATTTAATTTTAACCTCCATTCTAAAGATAACTGAATAAGTTTACTTTTTAAATTTCCCGCTCGACTAGCGCGACCGTTTGCTTATCGGTCGAAAAAAAAATCAATTTTCGAAACTGAATTCAGTTAGAATTGTATTCTAATTGTTAAATTAACACTAACGAAAATTTCATAAATTTTAAAGAGATAAATAAAGCTCATATACATTTTTATATATATATATATATATATATATATATGTATTTATATATATGTATATATGTATATATATATATATGTATATATATATATATGTATATATATATGTATTTATATATATGTATATATATGTATATATATATATATGTATATATATATATATGTATAAAAATATGTCTATATGTATGTATGTATGTGTGTGTGTGTTTTGAAATTTTCCCGTTCTTCTGACTCCTGGTACTATGTTTTATTCAGAACTTTTGTTTCATAATGTCACAAACATGGCGATCGGACATATAGTTAGACCATCATATGTTTTTTATAACATTTGATAAACATATGAAAAAGAAAACAAAAAACTCGGATATCATAAAAACGCAGAAACAATTGAAAAACACACAGTGAACAAAAAACAAAGCATGTCTAATTATAGAATTAAATACAAATA
Source organism: Acanthacorydalis orientalis (assembly GCA_034766995.1). NCBI lineage: Eukaryota > Metazoa > Arthropoda > Insecta > Megaloptera > Corydalidae > Acanthacorydalis > Acanthacorydalis orientalis. Next base: position 1,473,337 of record CM068314.1, read on the forward strand.
AAACTTACTTGTTACAATTACCGTTTGACTGCGGATGAATTTTCGACGACATGCTTAACAAATGGTACATTCAAAACTTCTGTTTAGTAATATCACAGATATGGCGATCAAATCGTTCGGACCATTCACATATTACTTGTTTCTAGTTGAATGCATGAACAATGCAAGTAACTTCTATCCATGTAGAACAGTTTAATAGTGAAACACGAATATCAATTAAAAATAAACAAATATAAAAAACGAAAAAACAAACGAAAACCTACAACCACTAGTACACTGAACAGAAACGGGTCTGATTCTGATTATAAAAGTGCGTTTACAGCTTACTAAATGCTGTGTATTTCTGTTTAACTCGTCACGGCTTACTCGATCGTTACGCTTCTTACGAATGTATTTACCGTATTGAAAACAATTGTTTTGTTTTCTTTTGACGTATTTGTTTCATAATAGCACACAGCTATGGTGATCTGGTCGTTTGACTGTATTCATGTTTGATTTTAAACTGTTGCTAAACGAACATGAAGAACAGATTGACAAGTGCTTGTCGACTGGTCGAAAATCATGATTATTTCTGATTATATAATTGAGTACATACAAGCCTACTGTATAATATATGTTCCCGTTTGACACATCTCAGGCACTTTCGATCAGTCTGTTGTATTTTTCAATATATGTGACATAAAATTCAATGTTTTTTTTTATTTGAAGCGATTATTTCCAATTAAAATTTTTATATTGTTTACATGTCACTCGTTTTGAATATTGAACTGTCCAGTATTACATTCAATTTTTAATAAACATGTAGAGTACTTGAATTTCTACGAGGGCGATTAAAAAATAATAGAAGTTTTATTCTACATACAGATTTTTATTGAGATTATTTTTCTATATAATCCTTCCTCACTTCTATGCACTAGTCAAATGCTTGTTAAGTTTCAGGATTCTGTTCTGGGAAATACTTTTTGATCTCTTGAACTCTATTAATAGACTGAAGGGTGTTTGTTTCTGACTCGTTTCGTTGATGATGAGACACGGAACCATCGTCATGAATCAACGAGTAAACAAGAAAGTTTAGTGCGGGAAAGGAGAAAATAAAGAACAATTATCTTTTGACATAATTGTAGCTATTTAAAAAATATTTTTGTTAACTTTCAATCAGTTTTTTTTTATTCCGGCAGTAAAGTGTGATTGCAAATAAGAGTCTGATGTTAACCATCAAAAATAGATTAACGAGTTGTAGATTGGTCGAAAACCATGATTATTTTTGTTTATATAATTAAGTATATACACAGCCTGTTAAATGTAAATATCTATTTGAAAACAGTTTTTTTAACCATATGTTAAGACAATATTTTTATAAACAGAACAGAATTAAAATGAAAAATAGATTAACAAGTTGTTGTAGGTTGGTCGAAAACCATGATTATTCCTGTTTATATAATTAAGTATATACACAGCCTATTAAATGTAAATATCTATTTGAAAACAGTTTATGCTAAAACAACATTTCTGTAAACAGAGCTGTTTTTTTATTTAAATTTATTTCCATAAAATATCAGCATTGTTTATTTTGTTCGGAGATACTTTCAGTTTTCATCATATCTTAGTTTGGGGGGAAACAAGTTTTTTTTTAAAAAAAGAGCTGTTTGAAAATATAGAGGACGGCCTTTTAAATTTTCAATATAAATAGAAAACAAATAATGTTATATCAAATATCAAGGTAAATTTCACCAAGTTCGATTCAATATATTTCTTTATATCTCGAGAACTGTTCGGTTGAATAACGGGTTATCGAATAACAGAAGAAAGAAACGTATTATTTCTCCGATTCAGATTCTATGAATTTTCGAATCGCAAAAACGTACGAAACAAAACAGGACGGAGACCATGAGTGAGTGCGAGAAGGAAAAAAAAACAGGAACATCAGATGCCATCGAAATCTCTACTAAACACCTAAAGACGCTCCCGAGGAACACTATTCGAAGAGTAAACAACAAATATTTGTTTTTATATCCGCTCCGTAATACTGCAAATCTCTTATTTAAACTTCCATGTAGCCCGAATCCCCGTGGGATAAAATACGTCGGCGGCGCATGAGTGGATATAAAATAAAGCTTATAAAATTCGAAACACAACAGGGTCGCTCGCTGGGGTGCGTGCTCGTCCGTTTGTCCGTCGGTCGGTGTCCGTGCGCCCTGTCGGCTGTTCTGTATCCGCGGTCGAACTCTGTTACTTATACAAATATGTGTCTGTGTGCGTTTTCACAGAATACATTTTTACAAGTTTTCAGCAAGGGATGTGAAGCTGTTAGTTTGCTTTTAAATCGGATGGCGAAATCATTTAAAAAAATATAAATATATTTACACACACATTTACCATACGTTATAATAAACGAGTAATGCGTGAGGATGGAATGAAATGTTTCCAACCTATCCGATAAATGGCGAAAATTATCGCGAATCGTTTACGGTTTTGTGAAGTGTCATTCTTCGCTAGTTCGATTTTCATGTTTCGTAGAATTATGTCAGGTAGTTTGGATTCGACAGTCTATCAAAGTGAAGTTCTACGTTTTGTTTAATTGGAATCAAAGAGAATTTATGCGTCGATTTCTTACTATGGACGAGACGTGGGTTCACTTTTATATTCCAGCAACCAAGAAACAATCAAAACAGTGGACAGTGAGAAGCGAACTCGCTTCGAAGAAGGTGAAAGCAGTTTCAACAGATGTTCACTATTTGAGAAGATTAACAACATAGAACCAGGACACAAACCGTCACATGAGAATGACTGTTGTCTGCGTCTCGTACTCCCAGGTACGGTCATCAGTATTAAGACAACAATGCAACGGATGTCCAAATATCTCGAATACATGAAGAAAAATATAATAAAAATTCCGGGCCAATAAGAGGGTGCGTTCACAGCACTCTGGAGCTCCGCTGGTCCTCCATCAAGAGGTAACCCCCTCAGTGGTCATGAAAAATTACTCTACCACTTAACGAAAATTCTCACAACAAACGCGAGCCATAGACGTCCATGCTTGGTGCTCAAGTATAGAAAGTGCCTTTCAGGTCCTTACTACGAAAGATGTGTAATAAAAAATGGTGTAGATCATGCCCGGTTTGGAAATTTTCCAGGAACAGGCATTATACACAATGCAAAAGTACATCACACACACAGTCCCAAACGGTTAATGCTGCGGTATGGGAATCGTTCTCACAGCATGCAACACCAAGAAGACATCTATTTTTTATGTAATGTCTGCAAATTTTATATTTAATAAAATCTTCAATGAATCAACGAATGACATAATTAAGAGAATGAAGAGTTTAAAATAGAAACAGGCGGGACGTACGGCAAGAAGAGGAGATAATCGATGGACAACAGATACAATTGATTGGGAATGAAGAAATTTCAAAGGAGAGACCAGAACCGTTGAAATAGAGATATAAGAAAATTAATAGGAAATTTCTGAAAAGAAAAGTGACACTGAATCGTTTGAACTGGACAATTTGGAACGGGCCTTCATCCAGCAGTGGTTCGAAAGAGACTGATTATATATATATATATATATATATATATATATATATATTTGTGTGTGTGTGAAGAGAGAGAAACTTTTGTGTGGTCCTGTCCACTGGTTCGCACTGTTCCCGTTATCGGACCGTACAGGCGGTTCGTTCGATTAATCGATTGAAATTCGAACGTGCCAGACACTCGATTGCGATCCAGTCCGAATGTTTGAAATGTAAATCAAAGACAATAGAAGCGCTGATTACTCACACCACCGCGCCACGTCGAACCGCATTGTTTATCAGTGTAGGAACACTGATTTCACTATCTGATTCGAAAATGTATACACTTGTAAACGTTTATGTACCATCGCACAGATATAAATGTGTATTCATTTGCATTTACATATATATATATATATATATATATATATATATATATATATATGTGTGTGTGTGTGTGTGTGTGTTTATATATATATATATATCCAAAGAGAGAGATAAATAAATACATTTATTTATTTGTAACAGACGTCAAGCATATTTGATAATTCTATTATAAAATTTCACGGTATGAATGTTGTAACTCTATCCCAAGTAGTGTGTGGAATAGATTGATATATATATATATATATATATATATATATATATATATATATATATATAGGGTGGTACAAAAGGAACGAATGTGGTCTGAACAGATAATAGTTTTTTCTTTAAATGTCCTTTCTCTTCTCTTCCGCACTGCATAATTAAAACTTGGCGAATTTATTATGTAAAGGTGCACAACGGAACAACGCACTAAAATGATTGAATTTCATTTTATGGCGTTAGTGAATTTCGTTTTATAGTGCCTTTATCAGCGTTCAACTATTTTGAGATAGCATATCGTCGCTCGATGAGCAAATCGTCGTTATTAATGTTCGAACAGGACCATCGGAGTCAATGATTAATCGTAATTTTAATATTATAATTTCCATTGATTTCTGTTACAATTCAATTCAGTCTATTAGGCACCAGAATTAATTGCAGAAGACCATTGAAGCTAATGGAGCTTATTTTGATTAAATATGTTTGTTTTGTTAAAAATACTGCGTTTCAATTCCCACCTACAAATTCTGGAATTTCGTATGTTACACCCTAATAGCTGTGAGAGCAGCACAAGAATCCATCCGCGAACACTGTCACATTTCAGAGGAAACGTCGGATGGTACGGCAGCATCCTATATGGTTTCACACAAGATTAAAATTAAACAGAAACACGAAACGGAATTAAAACGAATGAGACTCGAAGGAGACGCTTCTGTTACATTTCTGCACGACCTGTACAAATAAATCACGCACGATGTCGCCACCGTTCACATTCGTTAAGTTGTGTACGATTAAAGCGCGTCTCGTATCCGCATTCCGTCGGCTCGACAACATTCACTCTCCCCGTTCCCATAATCTTTCTAATCTTAATTACACCGCACGTGCACGACGCACGAACATCAGCACACGCACGCACGCACGCACGTGTGGGAGGACCGTCGGAACGGCACGGATTCAAGAACACATTCGTGTGACGACGCGACACAACAGTAACGAAGAACGAACAATAATGTCGAACGACGTCGGATCCGTCTCGGAGAACCGGATGTGAATCGCTGCGACTCGCGTCGAGCGCCTCCCAGCGGCCCTCGAATCGTTTCCGTTCACCGTGAGGACCATGTTTGCGGCGCTCGCTCGACGGGGCCGTACGTTCTAATCAACACAGAACACAATAATTGTTTCATTTCGTCCGCGACACTCGAATGTCGTGCAAACGTTTTATTTGCGGATTCATGTGTGTCGTTTTCTCGAACGATCCGAGAACGGGTAAAAAAAAAATGCTGCGAAACGGTTTCGAGTCCGTGTTTCATTACACTTCATGATTACAATTCGTGTTTTTTTCCTTCCCACTCCCCGTACTCGTATTTGCATAACATAACCTTACTAATTGTTCATCAAAGATATGGTAATTTTTCTTTAATAAAAACAACAGCTCTTTGACAAGAACATTCTTTTTATAGTTCGGTCGAGCAGTGATAGATCGAATCTAGAATTTATTAGGTTTAGTTTAGTTCAAAGGATTAGTAATCACTTTTTTTCTATTTGAACATTCAATAGACTGAAAAAAAACTTTATAAATGATATAAAATGATTGACACGAAAAATTAAATGAAAAAATATCAAATTATAATAATTTCCAAGTGAAATAAATGAGGAATTTATTCAATAAATTTGTGGTATTTTCAGATATTGTATTTTATCAAAGATTATTAATACTATAATGATTTACAGGTAACTTCGATGAATTGACAAAAGAAAAGACGGTATCAACGTGCAATCAGCTTGAGAATCTCAGATGATAAATAGAATTTAATGACGATGAAGTTATTGATAGACATGAAGCTGTGAATGACACGGGAAGTGTTTTCGAGAATGTTACAGACATTTTAAGGACACTGATTGAAATTTTCAGACAGAGATCATCGAAATGGTTGCTAGAATTAAATGATACTGAGAGAGAATAAATATTAGTCAAACTCTGAACATATACTAAGTTTGTGTAGTGAAATTTCAAAAAAACTGACAAACTCTGTTGAAGAAATTTTATTGACAATTCAGAACGAATTCCACGCTTTGTTTCAAATTAAATAACTGTCCTTATTGAAAAAAAACGCTGTAAAAAAATCATAAAATTGAATTCTTTCCAGCGTATCGACGGTTGGATTTTGAGGTTTTAGGGGACTTCGACAGCTAAGAACGTTAGCGCCCATCCACCGTATCCAGAAATTCGATCCGAACATATTCACATTACGCCGTGTATTTACAAACAGACGGATTGGTAGTAAGCGACGGCCGATGGGCGCTCGAACGGTGTTCGTAATCCCCGCGAACGTTCCGCAATAAAGCGTTGTAATCTGCTCGACGGCAGAAACTTTTCCGTAGAGACGTTTCGTCGAATGAGCCGACACTGAATTAATTACATACAAACAAATCAATGAATCAGAACAGAAGTGAGTTCGTGCGGTTACTTCGCGCGCGGTTTAATTAATTTAATGTGTTCGCCTCCGGGCCGGTTTAATTTTCAACTTTGTTTTCTACAACGACTTGCAAGTATTTAAACTACA